>VKGM01008409.1:5721-24942 GCA_007844875.1 Busseola fusca | reverse complement strand
AGTTCAAGATAACCAATCCATCATAACCACCCAAACCCATAGCCCAATATGTTTTATTTTCATGTTCTTCAATAGTACTGCACCAACCGGGGGTTGTCCTTGGGTGCACTTGCATAGAGCATACAGGGATAATAGTCGGTTGGTGCCTCCTCATCATTTAAATTTTTTTAATGTTTAAAGGGCCTCTGGGAGTTGGCTTCGGCCCCTCGTAAGCCTTCCAAAGGACCGGGATCCTAGGGTCCCGTGATATGTAAAAACATAAAAATAATAATAAAACTTTATTACTCAAATGATTACAGAGGTTTTGCATTGGCCCCAAACTAGGCAAGCCTGTATCTTGGGTACCAATATGGAGGGTTTACCATATAAACAATTTTAAAAAACATGTTCGGTAATAAGGGTAAAATATGTTTAAGGTCTACTTAATGCGATGGTCCAAAGACATCGCGCTGGAATAACCGCAGCGTTTGAACCGTCGGTCTGCGCAATCCACACTACCTGCACGTATCGTGCGATCAGTATATAGCGCTGCCGATCTGTGCGATACAGCACCATGTTTGTTGTCGAGCGCAGACCGCGTGCTAGCCGCCCGTCTGAACCGACCGATAGGTGCCGTTCATGTGTATCTAGTGCGTAGGATCACTTACGATACGGCGTGTTTATTTCCAGCGTCCAATAGCTAACCTACGAGCTACGGTTAAAAATATTGTGAAACGGACCCGTCTATAGTGCCCATAGAAAGCGGCCATTGAGTAAGGGAAATTTATGAAGTCGTGGGCCGAGTGGAGCACTCAAGAAACGTTTTGTTGAATCGAAAGCTTTTCTTTGATTACATTTCGATGTCATTGTCGTAGAGTCAAAAATTGAAGGTTTTAGTGGGAACATGATAAAATGGAGTTTTAAATAGCTATGATTGAGCGTTTTACTTTTTTTCCATCGATCATTTTCCATATCATCTTTACAGAAAAACTTTAGCAGTAATGATAATTTGTGAAGATAAATATTTTATTGCAAAACACTTTTATAAGGCAATCCGGATGTATTGACGACCATTGCCATTCTTACTGACCACAACCGCGACACTCTCTCTTAGACTAACTAGTTTTTACCTACATTTTCGAAAAAAAGGATATTAATCTGAATAATTTAAAAAGCGATTCCGCATTCATATATCACTAAAGTTATGAACAACCAGAGAAAGTTGGTTTGATAAAAATGTCTACCCCACGGACTCTTAACTTGAATGCGGAACTAGTTTCTAAAATTAAACGAAGCTGGTTCTTTGTCTAGGTCCACTGAATATGACCACCAGTACATTCCATTGATCTTAACTATTTAATTACCAAAACGCGTCGTACGGCGGTAGACAATGCATAACTTTTTCCAACTACCTACTTTCTTATATTCGTAATGTTGACACTTAAGCTCGCAATACTTCTGGACAACAAAAAATGTGTAAATGAAGTATTTTTTTAGTATTTATTTCTGTACAAGTGATCTGTAATCTTTAGAAATAAATGAATTCAAACCGTATAATTAGCGATATTCGAATAACTTCTGCGAGCTGTTGATAGTGTTGATATTTGTTATATAAAATATTGACGACACAAGATTTTGCGCTCTGTCTGAATTAATAAAATCTTATTAATGTACTTTTTTTTAAGAACCTCTGTGGAACCCACGGCACACTACTCATAAGTCAACTTACGAGTTCGGGTCCGCGGGTCCAGGGTTCGAACCCAGACAGGCGCTTTATTTCGTGTAAATAATATTGGCAACATTATAGGCCTATTATATTACATATCTAATGTACTACTACAGACACACAAGACTTTCACTATGAAACAAAAGCTTTTCTGATCATCACGCCGCGCCGGAAAGAAATATCTAATTTGTATCTGAAGATTCCTTATTAGAACGGAACACTAATTAGTAAAAACCAGGTATAATTAAAATCCATATCCGTACACAAATTATGTACAGACGAAACATTTAAATTTAAACAGAAACAAATCGCGAAATTACGCCTATTCATACCGAGTTTTAAATATTCATAGCTGAGCTTGCATGTTAGATATTTATATCAATACGTCATAGCTTGCGCTTTTTGTTGGCAGCGCAACAGATTAATGTAACGAAATCGGGTAATGCGTGCGCCGATATGCAAAATTATCGGGTGCGAGGAGAGGACGGTAGCGAGCAGCGTGAAGAACGTGGATGAAACTCTTTGAAATAATTTTAAACATGTGCTTAAAAATATTCCAAGGAGTTTTTAACAGAACAGAAGCTACTCGACTCTTAAAAAATAATTATCAGCATTGATTAACTTGAAACTAAAGATTACATACATTTAAATATAGGCAAGCCAGCTAGGATGATGATGAGTAGTGGTTGGCGATGTAATAAGTATGCTGATTGCACCGGATGCGGACATAAAAAATAGACAAAACAATTTTAAATCGGTAAATGAATCACTGTTTTTTCATTTGTTTCCTACACAAGAGTCGATAACATAATATTATTTTAATCACTTGTCGACATTTGTGCATACCTGTAGACCAAAGGTAAGTTTAAAATGTTCTTTACTGTCTTCAATATAATTAAGACTCTTGATAACGGCCCAGACAATCTAATATTAGTTTTAGATATCCGTTACATACAAGAACTGTTTTCAAGTACACATTTCTTACAGTTATTCATCCTCCCACACAAGCTTAGAAACAATTTAGTGAGTGCTTCCAACTTGTGCTTATACCACCGTGACATTGCTATCGTATAAGATTTTGAAGAAAAAAATGAGCTCAAACATTTCCTCTAAAAATGATTTTGATTATGAACAATATAATATTTATCTACCTTACTGAGCCTCCAACTATATATTTATTTAATATTAACCGCCACGAAAATACAAAAGAATAGGATTGTATCCCTTTAAATAACCTATAATCCTAATACACAGAGACAGCCAAAATGTCCTTTCTTTGGTATTGTTCGTGGAATCGTTGAGCTCCTTAAGTCCTGAGTTGAGCTGTTTGTCTACTGACTGGACAGCTCCACTAATTCTGTATGGTTGTTTCCTCAAAAGACCATTTCAGACATCAACCTGCATGGTCTGTACATGTGATCTTAGAGTTCGTTTCGGCCTCTCTTCTCATCAGGAGTAGTCAGTAATGAAACGACGACCTTAAATATCGTTTACATGTAAAAGTGTTTGTATAAAAGAAGGTTTGTCTTACCTTTTTATCATTTACAGTAGGGGTAGTAATGGAAGCTGAAACATACCTAAAGATCTACATAATATTTCCATAGGACAAAGAATCGCTATCAGCTTATATCGTGTTCATGTGATGTGCGCAGTCGACATCGTTTTTGCGCTCGCAATTACCTACACCGAATCGATCGATATTCATTTATCGAGTGTGTGGAGAATCTCGCGTCGTACTACAGCGTGTAGCGTTGCAGCTGAACCGCACACATACAGGGGGCTGATAATACTTCAATCATTAATTTAGTAGGGCTTGGTAGCTGGATTATAATAGACTGTCTTAGATTTCCTGGCCTTCCTTCAGTAGTCGTTTTCAGATCAGAGAAGAAAAAGTTCAGGACCTCCTCGTAAAGAGAACTTTTCAAGAGTGCGGCATTAAAGTTGTAGGTAGCTAGGTCTGCTGGTGTCTGAGGAAACTATTGTGAAGCTTGGCAGTATTTATAAGCGCTATTGAAATAAAGCGATTGTACAGAATGATAAAGTAGATTTCTGCAGGAAATTAATGAATACATTGTATTAGGTTTAGTTAGAATTAGCACCTAAGGCAAGGTGTGAACGCAGTAGGTCTTTGACCGGGCAGTTCGCAGCACTCAGCTCCATATACGGCTGTTCGAGGGTGGTGTACAATTATATAAGGCGTTCAATATTTTCGCAGCATTTCCCAGCCCGCGAGCCCGCTGTAGTGCGGCCGCCGGTCCGGAACACGCCGCAAAAACACACACCGCATCACGGTCAAATGAAGATGTGTAATTACTTGTTTTTTATAAAACCTATCGGTATTTTTTACGGCCATATATGGCGGTGGCCGCAAGCCAACGCCCGTTTACGTTGGCTGGTCTTCAAAATAATAACTTGGCGTGAACTCACTGCTGCGAGAGCGCCCGCACACATAAATACTAGTTTTTATTTTCAACATTTCTATTATCTGGTCCCCGACGCCGGCGCCCCGCGCTGCACCGCTAACGAACCACCATTAAATATGCGTATATTATAACTCGCCAGGGATAACATCTTATAATTACTTTTAATTCCCAAGCGTCCTATCGAAAGAGTCCACTGCGATTAATTTTACGCATAAGTAGTGCGCTCACTCGTAAACAAGCCACATACACGTCTATAAATGGTATCGAACAAATCGAAGCAGATACTCGCAGCGATGCGAATCGAACGCCGTATCGCGACGGCGTATTATATTTTACAACAAAATACCAATTTTCCTTCAAATCGGCAATAAATTATTTCGCCCGGAGGTGCGCCCGCGCCGCCGACCGAGACGCGCCGCGTGTTAATGGCGGACGAGACGAAAAAAAAATGTTGTTAAATGAAAACGGCGAACAATTATTATATAAGCCGGTCGGACGTTTAGGGACCCCCGCGGCGGCGCCCGCGCAGCTAAATTAAACGGATTTCAGCGGACGACCCGCGGCCTCGCTCGCACCGCTGTTATTAAGCGCTGTAATTGCGTCTTAGATAACGGATACTTTACTGGATTTTATTAAAGCTTTTTTCTGCGATGGCGTCGTATAACTGTATACAAATAGCGAGGTCCCTCGTACCTCGAGTGCCCCGACACGCCACTAGACCACGTCGCTTCTTGTTCACCTTAGCAAGATACCGATATATTAACCGATATATTATAACTGCTAAAACATCACTCATAATGTAATTAGAATCAATGTCTGTCTGATTGAGGCAGGAGTCAGGACAGTTGTATTCGACCAAAGTCTAATTAAATTTCAAAACTAATATTATTAAGGTAGGTCCGCTCATAAAAAGATTTGCAGCAACATTATTAAAACCGGCTATAATAACATCGTGGTATCATATTCGTCATTGACTTCACAAAAAATCTAGGGTCTGACGTTGTAACAGACACTAAAATGTTCTGGTGGGCAAGCAAATATTAGGATCTAACTTCTTAACTTCTTCTTCATTATCAACTAACTATAGTATTATATATAACGCCTAAGCTATAGGAAATTTACATGGGAAATTATATCATCTATATTATTGTTCACTGCACTTCTTCGGGACATTAGTTTGGGCTACGCGTAGAGTCTACGAAACGCTACGCGCTACGACACAACGTTATGAAAAACTATGTAAGTGTCAATGATAGCCTTGGCTAACCGTGGAAATAAAATACTTGTAATCATTTCTACCAAATCTTCCAACTGGTGATTGTTGATAACTATGTATATAAATGTAACTAACGGAATTAGGTACCGATTAATCATATTAACTCATTTAGGAATATCATTAGTAATTTAAGTGAGACTCATTTTATTCCTCGACTAAACTGTTGTAGTCAAACACACTAAAGCTCTAAGCTGTTGCTTTACAACAGATATATATAAAATGGTCTGATAACAAGACCAAGTGGAAGTAGCTAGGAGTGGTTCCATTACCTCACGTAACGCGGGAGCATGCTGTGAGCGTATTAGCATAGGCCCGGAGCAGTCTGGTGGCCGTACTGTGGGTGCGAAGAGAAACTGGGTTGATGGGGCGAGGTGACTCGTTCTCAAATGTATAGGAAAGAGAAGTGATAATATGTGATGTGATAAGGTTTTGTATATTTTGTGGTGAAGGTTTTGAATATTTTGTGGTGAACTTCAAATGTTAGCAAAATATCGCAGAAAGGAGGAAATGTAAAAGAGTCGAAAGTTAGGTAGAATCCGAGTTTAGTTTTGTTAAATATTTGTGAGTACTATGGTAGTGGTGGCAGTTCGATGAAGTCTAGATAATAAATATTTATATCGATCACAGGTTCGTGCGGACACCTCGCGACCCGCGCTTTGAATAATCAAACTCCAGCATCCGCGACGACCGGACCCGGCCGTATCTAGTTACTGTGATCTGACACATAAGCGTGTCTATAAACTTACCATTCCCTATAAAAAAAATATTCACGCATGCCGTAAAAGTAATATCAATAAATTAAAGTAGTCGTTTTCGGTCAAGTAGGTATCACAGTTTTAAACACATTATTAATTTCATGAATAGTAGAATTCTGAACTCTTCAAAATGGCCATTAAGAGGTTCGGCACCATATATTACTACATTTTATTTCATAGAATGCTAACGACCGTGCACCTGCCTGTCGGTATGTGGGCTAATCATTTCGTAGTCATCGGCGACCTTCGCGTTGAGATTTCATAGAGATACTGCGCTATCATTTATCTCATAATTTACCTTCTACAGGAAACATTGTTATACTTTGAACTCATTATAACTTCAGACTGACACAACTTATTTACAAAAACACGAAGTGTGTATTACAAAATTTCAGCATCTGTGAGACAATATTGACCACAATGTCACAGAACTTGACACTGCCGACGGCAAACATGCACACACGGCTGCCTGTCGTCACAACACCGACAGCAGCAGACAACAGCCGCTCTGCAGGAGCGCAAACTAATATAACACTAAAAGTAAACATTCACACAACTCGTAAAACGTGAAGCACAAAGCAATGAGTCGTTGGCGTGGGCGGCGGCCGACAACATTCAATTATACGCCTTTACACTTATAAACCGACAAATTAACATGTCATGAATATTATTTAACTTTTCTCAATTATGTTAATACGAGTGCAATTCGTAAAGTTATGTTGCCCTAGTATTAAGTGGAGAGCAAAAACCTCGAGCAGATCTTTAGCAAAAATTTGCATACATTACAATACTTAATTCGTACTCATCGACTTGTGTGCGCCGAGAAAAATCAGACAGTCCCACACCCGGACAAGAGAAGCGGCGCGTGCGCAGCCGCTGCGGTGCCCAATGACACTCTAAATATTCAAATAGCCCACTTATTACCATTTTAAAACAGTGAATCATGTTATGATGTCAAAGAAACAAGGTGTTTTACTAACTTATTTGTTATGAATAACGGAAGATTCATCCTAAAAGGATTGTAATTGGTGTTTTTGTTGCTACGCGTTATTATTTTTTGTTGTCAGCGGTTACGCGGTGATCGCTGATCGGAACCGGCGCGTGATGGGGCGCGATGTGAGCGATACGTTACACACTTATATGTTTTAGTGGATTGATTACGAATGATGATTGACGGCCTTTATATTCAAATGATGAAATCATTGTCCGACGAGTATTATCATATTAAAACAATGAATCAATTTTATACACTAAATAGTTTTACGATCGTTCTTATTTACTGTTGGAATCAAATTGAGATTTATTGCTGAATGTAAAGTTCCATAGGTAATAGTTAATACGGGCTAGTTTCCGCAACTCCATGACAATACGCGTAATAGAAACTACACAAAAAGAGTTTGTGTGTGTAAAGGCCATCCTATTTGCTTCACGACTTTACTTCAATGACGAAAACGACGCCATTAATTTGTATCGTCTTATTAAATAAATCTTCCTTTAAGGAACTATGTTAGGAAATATTTGGTCACATCTAAACTGACAGTTTAAAAGTTTCTCATAAATCACTTGTATTTAAAGGTTTACGTGGCCAATGTGACCATGCGTGACTCTTGCGCAACGCAAAGTACGTTATTTATTTTCGCGTCACTGTCATCGTAAAAAACATAAAACTATAATATATAGGTAAGTTTAGTTAAGACTGTCTCAAGAACAACCGATTACTTATTAAAAAATTGACAACGCTGCTCTATTCAAGACTGAACTCCCTAGATCTCTTGTTTTGTGTGAAGCAGTCTTAAGAAGACGAACAATAAAAACAGTACTACTGATCAGTTTAATCGATAACAGTGGCACATGGAGAAGTTCCAAAGCTACAATTATGTCGTAGTCATTCGACATGTAGGTAGTAAGTATGCTGTTGTCATAGGTAACTTGGTAGCCACACAAAATGGCGACCCGATCACTAAATGCTTGACATATGGCGCTGTGTTCGCGAGAACAGGTTCTAAATACTTAACATATGGCGCTGTGTTCGCGAAAACAGGTTCTATTTTGTCGCCTATCATTAAAGCACGTGACGGCTCCTACTGCTGCCTTCCTCGTGGGTGTGGCAATCTCCTTGAACGCGTGCCAACCACATCGACGATCGATGTAATCACAAAAGATCCACTTCGGATAGTTCATGAATTGATGATATTTAAAAGGCTGTTCCTTACTTCCTACACAAACAATTTATCTTCCATCATATACAAGGTGTGTTCCCCAGAAACGGAACTGGCCACTTTTAGACCAAGTTGAAAAGTTACCCGTAGAGTCTAAGTCCTTAAGTCATACCCTATACCATAAATGGAGACATGGCTGTTCTGGCAGTTGATCTTCTGTATATTCTTATTTTGTGGCACTTTGTCCATCCATTAGAACGTAGTATGAGACACAAACATCGAACGCACACATACGCGCTCTATCCTTGTGTCTCAATCTACGGTAGAATTAGCCGAGATATTTTAATTTTTTATTACCTTATGTATTTGTTTTATACTTAAATTGATAAGAAGAATCCTTGACATTTCATTACTAAACATAAAATGAACGACTCGTTTCTTCGATTCGTAAGCTAGTTCCCACACAGTGTCCCAATATATTTTGAACAGGTTGGACTCAATCCTAGCATTCTAGTCAGCTTACTAATCCTTTTCGGTGTATTATTCTTTATATTCTAATTTTTTTTTAAGGAAGCCTATTTTTCCTACTGTTGAAATCTCGCATCGTTCATAAGTAATTGCAACCACTGAACGACCTCGACCCGTTGATGTAATAATGGCACAGGTAGGTACTGGTTTTTAAGATCCAGATTATTTATGACGAGCATTTGATTTCCCCTGGTTTAGTTGCGGGGATAGTTGCTAGCTTACATGCAAATAACTTGACTTTAAGTCATTAAGGATTATTATCGATGTAGAATTTTCCATTGGTCGAGACAAAATTTTGTCACTAGATGATTAGGCGTGGGGATTGGTAAGGATTTAAATGTAGCGTAGTTTTGTAGTAAAGATCCTTGTTCAATAACTACTAGTCCTACTACCTGCGTTTCGTCAAAGTATGAAGCGTAGACGATTGCTCGAGGTGTAGAGGTGTGTGCTTCAGTATCGCACTCGGTGAGGTGCGCACCATTACACTATGTACCTACTAACCTAGCTTGTAAAATTCCTTCTCTTTCCAAATTATAGTACTAAGGATGGATATTTTTATTATATATACTTAGTGTAACACTTGGAAGCGCCAGCCAATTCATTACTATGTTCTTTTTAGTTATATTATGAAGTCTATTTGCATCAACAGCATTTCATTAACGCAGCAAGCATCCACGCCAAACTGGCTTCTAAGAAAGTGCATTGGAGAACTACTCGATTGGTCGGAATTGACTGGCTAATGCGACAGAATCATGTGCTGAGCCGACTATCAGTTGGAAATTGAAGGATGAGGATTGCATTAACAGATCTGAATATCTAGGTAAAATATTTTTTAGAGATAGATGCCTGAAAGAGTATGATGTGAACATTATAATGATCGCATACAAGGCGCCCTGTTCTATTCAATCCAAATCCTATCTAGTTGAGGAACTTTTCGTGTAGTCTCTTTAGATTTTCATTTGAGACCTCTGCCTTCACATTAAGGCACAATAATCTATCACGATGTAATCATGATGATTTTTGTTTGTATGAAGATACATGGTATGCGCACGAAGACCCGACAGACTTCTAACATTTACCGCACAGAGGTTCAAGTGTACATTTGCTTGAAACTCGGGTAATTAAAACCATAGCCGTTACGCCAATTAATTTCTCAAAGTCAAAAGTTGTTTGGGTGTTTTTCTACTACAGCATTTAGTAACACTGTGGGATATAAGTTTACAGGTGCAGTGGGCACAGACTGACACAGTGGGCACAGTGCTCCGTGTGTTTTTAGACAGGCAGTCCGTTTTGGAGACTCGATACGGTTTGGAGAGTTTATTGCCGGTGCTGGGAAGCGACGGTCAATTAATTCTGACCGAGTAACAAGCTTAGATTTACTGTATGGCGTACTGAATGGCGTTTTCTCTCCGACTCGACGTCTGACGCGATTATTGTCTAATTGGCACGCTAATGTGATGAGATAGCGTTCTGGCGCGAGCTACGCTTACCAGGGGTACACTAGTTTTTTTTCGTGAAGTATTTTTCAAGATAATAGCGGCTATAATTGCTGCTAAAATGGTGTTCTTAATTAAGTCTTTGAACTGAAACTTTATGACTGCAACTGTCTGTTCATAAATTCTAATTGTACTCGTTATACTTTTTTGAAGTTATGACCCAAACTATCATACTCTATCTTACGTAAAAGCTAGATTTCTTAAGCTCTACATGCTATCATATGAGCCGCGTATATCATCACTACAACACTTAATTTGTTACATCACAGTTGCGCTGAATCCATTGCGCGCTGGTCATCAATCGTGCTGATCAGCATATTTTCAGCAGTTGCTGTATGACGTATGTGATGAGATGCCGCGTGCCTGATACTTCTAATTAATTTGGCCGGCGGCTCGCAGCGGTGGCGGTGCAGCGGCGCGCGATATCGTCGCGATATCGACGCGGCGTATAAATTACTTGTCTACACGAGAAGGGTTACCATACCATACGCGTATGAACACTTTGCTAAGATTATTTGGTGCCAACTCACAAGGTTATAATTACGACCACAAATACTACAACCAGGTATATGGTAGTTTAAAACTATAGAAGATGAATTACATCAGTAACATAATAATTGATTCTTACTCTGCCATAAGACTATTACTAACACTAATAGCATTACTTAGATGGAGTTTTGAAAAACTAAAGAAGATGTAAAAATATACGCGTGGTACAAGTTTCGAGTTCAATAGAATACCATAACAGTTATTCCATATTTTGAAACAGCATGTGATCGTATCTATCGGAGTTCTATTGGCAAGTCAGTGTCGCGTGGGCGACATATACACACGTTGAGCAGTAATACTTGTCACAAAAGCATCGCACACCATTTGCTTTGTAACTTTAGATTTCAATCTATTTCTTAGAACATTATCACATGCATAGGTAGGTACAAGACTAATACTAATAACATTATCATCTACATCTCGTCATCACATACCAAACTAAAATCGTGATTTTGGCAATTATTGGTTACCATCTGTGTGGTGGAATGCGGTATTGGTCGTACGAAAAAATGAACACAAATGTTTACACGAGTTAGACTTATATCAATATACCTATCGAGAAAAAATAATATTTTTTTTCATAATTGTATTAATTTGTAATGATTAAAATATCCACAAAACAATTACCTATGCTCCACACAAATACGTGTCTAAACCGTCGAAGCAGTTTCAACAACTAGTTCGTAAAGCACCTGCTTCCTTCATCACAATTTATAGCCAATTGGACTCATTCCTAATGTTTATCTACTATAAATATTGTTTGAGTTTTATTTATTCAATATTTTTTACAACTAGTAACTACCTATTCTCATTAATTTTTAAGTTAGCGTTATTTTACAACTAGTATAACGGGGAACACCTATTTCGATTGAAATTGATTTAATGTCTAATTACCTTATATCAACTGAGTGACTCTCTGTAGTTAGAGTACTCGAAAAGTGTGTAATAAGGAATCCAAAAGAAAGTAGAGTCCCCGCGCCTAGAGGCTCGGAGATTTTTATTTTAATAATAAAGTTAATCCGAACATTAACCAAGGCAGAAGGCAGAAGGCGTGACAAGCGAAATCGTAATTAACGGCTCATATATGTGTGTAAACACGCGCGTTGGTATGGGCGCGCGGGCGCAGGCCGCCGACCCCGGGCCGGCGCGGGCGCGTGCTGGCCGGACGCTGGGCGCTGGCCGCCGACAGATTTCACTCCACTTGGCCGGATTTTGAACTGCACTTGAAAGGGCGCACATTGAACATGTTCATCGAAGATGTGCTTTTCGCGGTAATGTTCTGTTGATTGTTCTTGAAACGGTCTCGTTGACGATACGGTCTCGTCTCGGTCTCAAACGTAATTGATTCTAAGAAGTAAGCTCACTTTCTTCTCTATACTAGTATCAAACCGGAAAACGCTCGCGAAGTCACCGGTGAGTTCCATGCTTTACAACTAGTTGCTGAGACCTGAACGGAGTTTAGTTTACAGAAGCACTGTATCTGTGTATACTTCTACAACTATCCAGGCTGTGATTCAATCCTTACCAGAATGTTGTTTATTCGATTACTTCAATTAAATAGTTGCAATTTATTCCAACATGCAGAAAGCCAATACACATTCCATAAACTTTACGTCGGTAACGTTCAACTAAGTATTTTAAAATATTGTTTGCATTCACTGGCCGATCGTCTTGACATTCATTCAGTCAGTCAGGGTTTTATAAAGTTTAAGCCTTTGTTAAAACTTAATTATGTATTAACAAATTTTGTAATGAGAGCCCAAAAGTACCCACGTATGTATTATTTATATATCTATCAAGAGTCTGTAACAGTCAAACTGCTGATATCTATCAAAACTCAAAGGGTATCTATGTACCTCAGACGGCCGAAGCCGTACCGTGACGGAACGCCATAAAATCTCCCGTTCATCAACATTATAACAAATGCTAAACTGTGTGTAAAGGCATTCGTCACTGGTCGTATAAATCAGTCGGATTGCGCCCATTACCGGCCAGTGGATGAGCCGCATTAAACCGTCGCGATGATTAAACAATATGGCGCTGTAAACCACGAGGAAACTGTGCTAACTAACCTTAATTTAGAATTTTATAGAAAATCATTCGAGTGCTTTCAGTTGGAAGAAAGCAAACTTGTAAGATTACTTGCTTTATGTATATTAATATCAGCTATTTGTGTAGATTGATAAACAATTAAATTATGTAAGTATTCTTCTTATTCCTTAGGTGATAGGTAAGTAAGACAGATAAGATATAATCTTCGACTTGCTAACTCACAAATGTTAAAGCAAAGTTCAACCTAATTGATACTAATTCAATCGCATCAAACACTAGCTTAACATTACCGTCTCAAAACATGCGCAGCCGCATCTCAAACAATACGCGCTAGAGACACTTCTAATCCAGATCGCGATAACCTCGGACAGAGCTGCCACCGCGCGGCAGACTCAAGCAGGATAGACAGTGATCGCTATCGATAATATCTTCGCGATAAAGCCCAGTCCGGCTGCCTGTCAGCTCCAGTCACCGCTCACCGCCATCGCCAACTCACCGGCGCTAACGACTCTTAATATTTTTTTAACATATAGCTCTTGTTAATTGCAATCTTAACACCGGAGGTTAATTTTGTAAAAGAATTTCTTGATTATGTTAGTTAAGAGATCATGAAATGGGATGCTGTGACATGACACGCAAAGGTACCTTTGCATGTCATGTCAGCATCCACATAGGTACCGCAAGTTTAAATTCATATCAGCAGAAGCTTTCCAAGATATACCTATTTTAGCACATTATCTGCGTGCGTACTATTGTAGCACTACACTCAGCTCTTCATTATAATATTACTTTGATAACTAGGCGAATCCCTCGGTCTTCGTTTTTTAACAATTTATTCCATATCTGAGTACCTACTATAATATAAGGCTCTTTCTGTGTTCTTGATATCTCTCAAGTGTATATTATACATGAACACAGTTCAACAGACAGACTATCTCGAGAGCGACGGTGTAAGTTTTCTTGTAATCTTCACTTCTTGGTGTGTTCAATTCTAGATAGTCGTTTTCGGCGTAAAATGTTAGTGATTTTTGGAAAACTTTTATCTTAACTCTTCAAGTTTTATCTTAATGTTTCAAACTTGTATCATTTCTTCAATTAAAGTATCTTTTAGTTCTGTGCGCTGTCGAGTACAGTTTTTATTTACTTTCCTCTTTTTCCAATCACCAATGGTTATGACCCAAATCGAAAGTATCAATTACACACGAGTTTCTAATTTGTAAACGGCAACAAATTACACATCGCTGGTGTACGGCTTCATTTTAGCCGTGACGCAAACATCGTATAAAACTAGTAGAGATAGAAAAAACACAAACCTGTAGTAGTGGGCCTGTGTGTTTCGTCAGAGTGGTGTTAGTGTCAACTGGCCGCAGACCGCATTGCTCAGTAATGAACCAGCATCGGGAATAAATAATACAACACGTGACAACGACGCCATGTAAGTTATGTTAATACATGAACAGTTGACGTAAAGCGTATACAAGCACGTGGCGCACGTTGCATACTACACACTCACTATTAGCTTGCAATGCGTTACAACGTTCCAAAAACTGTTCAGAAAACCCTTTATTTATTATTTATTTACTTATTTTTTAAAAAAAACGTTGCCCCACATTAGGAATTTTTCCTGTATCGTGGGTGCGTTTACAAACATTTAAACTCACATACACAAACAACCAGAACCGGAACAAGTACCTGTAGGCCATACAAATATTTGTTCCGTGCAGGAATCGAACCCGCGACACGCAGCGCAGTAGTCAATCGCTGAACCACTGCGCCAACCGTGCCGTCGTGTCGTCTTTAAATTTTTTATAACACAAATCGAATGAAAACAAATTCCAAGATTAAAAATTACTGTTGTGCACATAAAAACAAACAGTGGGAGCTTGAATGGGCTATCACTTTACTTTTTATCATACGAAATAATCAGAAAATCATGTCTCTGACAAGGAAACAGTAAAAAAATAAATAAAATCAATGAGTTATATAAAAATGTCGTAAAATTCAACTATGTCGTTGTTTTACGATCAAAAATAAAGACAAAATAGCTATCGAAAATTTTGTTTTAAATATGAGTGGTTGCATGAAGCCGTCCTCATGGCACCGCGCGCCGGATAGCCACCTAGCCGGCCCGTGTCAGTTGGTGACGACGTGACCGTCACTGGACAACTTGTGTAGGTAAGTACTTGATAATACCGATCAAAGAACTAATGAACTCACTTACGATACATTCTGTGAACTCAAACGTAGGTATAGCAACTTAAAATTCATACCAAAGACACATTCCAATGACCGCGGACCAAAAATTTCATTAACGGATGCGTTTCACAAACAAGATTATTCTATTTTATTTTAAACGATAATAAACGAAATCCATATCGATCTGAAGATAACACGAAGTATACCAACGAAACAACTTTCAGAAATGAGCACCAAAAATATTTATTTATGTTGACCAGTTTAAATAACAGTGCCTGCACTCAAGTAGTAAACTTAATGTATAGCCTAGAGTTGTTTGCCTACATTCTGCTTGATAGTGACCACACACTTGAAAGAACAGCAGATATAAAAGCCACTCAGCTCCTAACTGTTCAATGAAATGCTATTAGTATGCAGCCGGTTTCAAATATTGACATTTCTAATATGTATTACGATAGTATGTAATCTACACTAATACTATTATTGGAAACTGCGTGATTTAAAACATATTCTATTTCTCGGAAATGAATTTCCACGTGGAACTTTTATAGAACATCATTGCAGTAGAACTTGATCAACTTCAAGGCGAAGATAAAACATTCGATATAATTACTCGAAAAACGTTATGACGGATATTTTTTTTTTGTAATCAGGTTCCTGTGAGCGCTCCTAGTGTAAGCGAATGGGACGTCGTCCTAGCATCACCTTCCTTCTCGCTGAAGCAGGGGCGTGGAGCATGTCAGGTATCAGGTAGCTCAGTAGCGGTTGTTCAATGTTTTCATAATCTGTGGTGTCGAGTGCTCGGCTACCAGCTGCGCCTGCGTACCTCGTGGACGCAGCGCAAACATCTCTTGTGTACGTATTGTATTGTTAAGCCATGTTTGCTCGATCGTCGCCAGTTTACCTTTTTTTGGACAGCGGCCCTTCAAGTGTACCCTTGGAACCGTCGTTGAACGATCTCGTACGTACACTCGCCATATAATTTTAGCAGAATTTAATACTCCGAATAGCTAATTAATTATAGGTTATCGATTGTCTAACGCTCATTAATTTGCCAAAATACCAAAGACAAAATCGTAAAATTTAATGTCCCCGGCTCATGGACGAGGTTGTAACAATTTTTAACTATCGAATGATTTATTTTATGGCCGCTCTAATGGAAACGTTGGACGTTAATAGTAAATATTTAATTGGTTAATGTTACCGGTTTTTGGCGATGTCTCTCTAACCCTAAGATTCCTTATGTAACCTCTACGTGATATCTGATGACGTCACCGCAAGAAGATGGTATTTTATGAGTGTGTGTTGGCTGTGCTGACAGTAATCCGTGTTGACCATAAAAACGAATAAAGGAAAACTTAACATCCATCTTAATAGGTACCACGGCATTTCTAGTGTTAAGTGTAAAACTGTAACAATTTGTAAGCTACACATGGTGCTTTATAAATAATCTTCCGATTGCTACATAAAGTAATTGGAATCCAACTAGTGGTGTTGTCAGTTTACACTTATGATTATCACAGATAACAAAACTGCCGTAGCAACTTTACCAACTAGTATCGCATAATTTGTTTCTAATAGTTTCGCGTTCGACCATCAATGAATTTCAAACAAACCAATAAACACCAAAAAAGTGATGTTATCAACAAAATTATTGACATCTTAATATTATCATGTTTATGTAATCAAGCACATAATAATTCAGCATATTGTTAGTCTGCAACATCCCGCTGCTTACTGACTTTCATATCTTTCAATCCAGGACTAAAGTGGACCGCTGTTCGTTCGTTTCAATCCAGGGGCCTTATTCTGCTATTACAATGGTTGTCATTGATCTCATAATGGTTGATTTTGAAAATTTTTGTATGTAGTAGATTACAAAACTTGTCAAAATCAACCGTTTTGTGACCAATGTCATTGTCATTGTGACACTATTGTAATAGCAGAATAAGGCCCCAGGCCGTTAGGTGCCTACTATAGATACGTTTGTGTCGCAAAAGCGATAAAACTAATGTAATCAGAAGGACCAAGTAAGGAACTTATGGTTATCAATATGTTATAACATGAGTTCAATTCACAGGACTGATTTATGCGACATACTGGCGCCAAGGTATCTCCGTGTTAGGTCGTGTTCTCGCAAGCTAGATAGCTGAACTATAACATGTAGGCAATCGTGGAAATATCGTTTAAAAGAAAATTAGAACGCGAATTTCTCCACACTGCTATTGCAGCAATAGGCTGCACTGTTGAACATAAACAATGTAGAAACTGATACCGCTTACATAAAGAAGTTAAACAAATTCGTAAAGTTAAACAATTAACCTATTTATTTATGCTATGAAGGCTGCTACTAACTTATTGGTTTCATTAATCTTATCAGCCCATACAATACCACGTCTAAATATAGGCCTCCTGCTTAATCTGAGTTGCTAGTGTAAACAACTAAACACTTAGGATTCGTAAGGAAGTAGTGCCGATAACCTCAATTGGATAATGAACATATATGCCATTCCTCTGAACATGCCATATTGGCAGTTCACTTGGTGTATTTATCAAAAACATCTGTGTTTTTTTGCAATTCCCTTTTCATATTCGAAACGGTGAACGGTGTTTGTTAGTTTTACAAAAGTAAAACTTGCAAATACCGTAAAAACTTAGTTGAAGTGAGCTGTCATTGACCGCTCAATGCACCAAAGCTTTCACTGTGACATTTTTACAGAATAGCATCGTAGGTTTACTTTGTGAAGTGCTACCATTAATTTTACTAATCATCTGCATCTATGACCCGTCAGCCTTTAAAGCAAGAGTGAACAGGCATCTTCAGGGCTCCCTCGTTCCATAGTAGGCCTCAGCTATCGCTTCTCATTAGGCGAGATTGTGCTCAAAAGCGCGTAATAACAAAAAATGTAGATCCGATTACAAACTACCTATTGGGAAATAGCTCATCACATAATCAGCCTAAAAAGTTCCCACATCTGGGACACAGGCCTCCCATCGGTGAGAGGGAGTGGGGTTGGGGGTCCGGTGCGGGTTTTGATAGATGTCACATCTCTTCGAATTTCTGGTTCTAGGGCATTCCAAACAACGCCCTAGAAACAAAAAGGTAAGAGTAAAAAAAAATGTTGCTCATGCCGTAGTAGAAAAGTGAGCCAGCAAAGTGACAAACAAACTAGTGCCAAACGTAGATTAAAGTGTCGCCATTAGTATTTTTTGTGATATTGTTAAAATCTTACTAGAGTTGGAACTGGAGCTGCTGGTGACCGGTTTTCCGCCCAGCAGCGAGGCTTCTCTCTCTCGCTCCGCCCGTTCGCGCGCCTCTCGCTCCATGTTCAGCGAGCGAAAGCTGCCGTACACGATGAGCAGCATGGAGATCAGACACGCCGATACCCTACAAACCAAACAGTATTTAGCATTCTAAACAATAACTGTACTGCAACAGTTGTTGGTCGTTAAAACAATAGGTCCGTGACCTTTTCATTGTATTTGTGTCGTTCCGCACTCATTTGACGCAGGTGCCATCAACTGTAAATCCATTAGTTACTTTTTTTACAAGATTCTAATGTTTCTAAAGATACTTCGCGCAGGTCAGTTGGGCAGTAGTAGTTTTAAAGTAAGTGGTTACTTTAGGTTCTATAGCCATTTTTGCTTACAGCCTGCACGCGCCAGCATTACATGCAACGTCGGGAGATGGCACCCAACTCCCGGCCACCGTAGGCGCGGACCTGCGGGCGGCGAGCAATGGGTAGCTCGCCAGACCCGGGTCGACGGCGCGTCGTGTTCCGTGCGCGCCTCAAAGAGATGCAGTCAGCATAGCGTGGGTCCATAAAGACCGATGCCTGCCCCAGGGCCGTGGAGCGTATCAAAGAGTAACCGGGGTCCCTGGAGCGCATAGGCAGGTGAAGGAAAATGGGTGGGTTTTAGTCAGTAAAAGTCTGACACGCCCTTCCGCTCCGCCCAGAGCGGGAGAGGTCATTTAATGATTACCCACCCACCAAAAAAAAAAAGCATTACATGCAACACCGGTCGGTGTTGACGTGGACGACTTGTTATATGAACTAAGTAAGACCCACTGTTATTCCATA
>VKGM01008395.1:3510-14411 GCA_007844875.1 Busseola fusca | reverse complement strand
TGTTTCTGCGCTTGTAGGCGCGTAATACGCAGGACACTGCGTGTCCGGTGTGCCATAGCTTGCGTCGCACTCCGCAGCCACGCGCGTGTGCGCGAATGTTTCTGCGCTTGTAGGCGCGTAATACGCAGGACACTGCGTGTCCGGTGTGCCATAGCTTGCGTCGCA
This sequence comes from Busseola fusca, assembly GCA_007844875.1. NCBI lineage: Eukaryota > Metazoa > Arthropoda > Insecta > Lepidoptera > Noctuidae > Busseola > Busseola fusca. The sequence continues at coordinate 14,246 of VKGM01008395.1, read as the reverse complement.
CTCCGCAGCCACGCGCGTGTGCGCGAATGTTTCTGCGCTTGTAGGCGCGTAATACGCATGAACGCGCGTGGATGCATTTCCTGTGTGTGTTTTCTAAACAAACGGAGATATTTACAAGCAACGTTAAAACACGCTAGGGATGTCGGAAATGAAAAAAAGTATCGATACCTATATATCGATATCGATGTTTTTAAAAATATCAATATCGAGCTCGATATTTTTATTTAAAAATATTATCGGTACGATATGAAAAAAAATGGTTTAATCTACTTCAGTCATCTTAGGTAGGTACATTACTAGTTAAGTACTAGTCAATAGACATCATTTTTAATAAATCATGAACAACGGTAAAAATATTAATTATTTATTAACTCTACCAATATTTATATGATAAACACAAAGAAAAACTGTTTGATTTATGTGCCCGACTGTAAGCCGACTTCTGTAATTTGGTACTGGAAGATTTACAGCAGATGCCGCTCACTCTATCTGAGGAAACCGAAGACGCAGGCGATATCAAATACTTTACCGCTATGTCGGAAAGAACTGGGATAAAATGGCGTTGATTAGTTCGGCGTTTCCTATCTGACTGACCAAATTAAAAAGCAAATTGAGTTGACCAAATAAAAATAAAAAAAAAATATCGTTTTTGACACAATTTCGATATTGGACATTTGATATCGATAATGACGAAAATGTATCGCCCTAAAATATCGATATTTCGAATTGAAAATATCGATATATCGATGTATCGATATTTATTCGACAAGCCTAAAACACGCATTCACGCGCTAAGCTGCGTGGTGCTTAGCAGTGTGTTAATCGCCTTATGACTTTAAAACAACATGCATTCGTTTCGTTCTGTAAGTTTTGTTAAATTACTGAGAATGATAAACCGCGGCAAGTGTTGCTTGTCGTGGTTTATTCCAAAAGCTTGAAGCCTTTATGTGTAACAGCTCTATTCCTTATAGTTCCAGTACAGTAACACGTATGAGCAATGAGTTGATTGCTGTTGTACTAGCAATACTCGCATATACTATTGTTATGTTCTGTTCATAAATTAGTCTCGGGGCAAGTTGATAACACTTACCTACATATTGACTCGAAACAAAACGATCATTCAAACAATAGTGATAGTGGTCACTCGTGGAACTGTTTTGTACACGATATCATGGGGTCTACTACCTAAGCTCGAGGTCCGTAGTTTCGACCGAAGTGATGGCCTATTCCGTATCAGTCACAAACATAAGAGTATTTTGGAGCCCGAATGAAAACACGATTTTAAAGTTCTCCCTAATCGTAAAATGTACTTTGTCACAGGTTTGACGGATTTCGTTGACGGACAGAGAGTAAGCCCGGCGGAAATTGCGGCGCGGGGCCGAGGCGGTCCTACCACGTGGTGCTCTTCATTAGCGTCAATTTGTACAAACGGTTCCGATCGATTGATTCCGAGTGTTCAGTTGTTTGTAACATGCTTAATAAATGTAACAGTTAGTAGGTCCAATTCTTGTAATTCATACATTCAGACTCTACGATGTCAAATCGTCTGAAACTTATTAAATTAAACTTCTTTAAGGAATAAGTCTAATCGATATGCTGATGATAATCGGTGTGCAAGTTTTGCAATACTTTCAGATATCTTAAGTCTCTGTTATTTCTTAGATGTGGGACTTGTTTTCCTTTGTATAGGCGGACATTCGTGGCGCGGGTAGCGCCTACACTGTGATGCTGTAAACAATCGCACGCAGCCTTCAGCGAATGTCACGCGCATGCGCGAGCTCTGCTGACACCCACCACCGAAGACCACAGCAAGTCAGCAATTAAGTATTTATCCATGTTGTCCTTTTAAAGAGTAAGCGAGTAAATTATTAGGTTATTATGTCACCATCTCTGCCTTGGGATTTGCTTCACCAATCTTATTAGTAGCACTAGTTATTAAGTTATTCTGTTGATGCTAACACTATAAACATTATCGTCATATCAGACCTGAGTCTGAAATAAAGGATTTGAATTGAATTATCAACTACTATATATCTGGCTGGCAACGTACATCTGCTTTAATTTTCGGTCAGAACGGTGGTTCAATTTCTGTCAAATCTTAACGATTACCGGTGGGTAATCGTTAAGATTTGACAGAAATTGAGATAACTTGGATTCAAATAACGTACTCTTGACTTCCATGTACAGCGTGGAATTTTAGTCGTCTTACAAAGACAGCCCACTTCTGAATGACTACTTAACATTAAGTAGTAAAAAAAAATAAACCACTTAAAAAAACTTTAGAGCTAGGGTGAATGATTCCGGTAAAGACGTCGCCCGCCGCTCCATTCCCCGTGCCCTTGAAACGCAAGATTCGGACTGCGCTTGCATATAGGATGTTTTAATTTTTAAACTAAGTCATGCGTCATAATTTTTGTGATTTTCATTTAAATTTACATACATGTGAGTAAAGATAGTGATAGCTGATAGCCACAACAGTGCCACGAGAACCACTCGTGTGCAGTCACAACACTTACCATCATCACACCCACAACAGGCAAGATGCTTTGCAAAGATTTGGCAAAGTCAAGCAAGTCACCGCGAGCTCACGGAGAAAAATCCTAGACACCAAAGTAAGTTTACTAATTAAAATGTATTTCAAATGAAAACTGGAGGGGGCGGAACCACCTAATTTACAAGCAAATCTTGCATCCGAAAAAGAAACAATTTTATTTACCCAAGTTGTTGAAATAAACATTTTTTTTTTGAGTTTTACTTTGATAATTTCAGTACGTGCAGCACCTCGATGTTATAGTACTGTACGTGTTGTTTCTAAAAGATAGATCATTCGTAACTCCGCAAAGGAACCTTCCACTCTCTCTAGTGTTGAAATTAAAAAGAGCAAACTCAACAGCACGATATTTAATATTATATGTATTATTATAGATTGTCATCGTTATCGAACGATACCTACGATCGTTGAAGCTGATTTAGTTTTCCACAGAAATTTGTGTTTTGTTTACAATCAGTGAATGTTGGATATTATCAGAGTTTAGGTAATGAATCTAATCAGTGACACTGTGACGCCCCTGGCCGCTGGTCGCTGGTGGCCCACTTTCTGAAGGAAAGCGGAATAAATTTATTAGAGTTATCACTCGCACGGATTGATGCAGCAATTATTCATGTCACTAACTATGTGGATGTAGCGCACGCGCGACGCGTCGGGCGTAGTGGCGGCGCGAGTGGCACGCGTGCTCGCGCTTGCTCGTGCCGCTAGCAACTGTCAAATTTGGCGGGAACCGGCGCAGGCGCAGGCGCATCCTACGCATGATATCTGTATTCTGTACATACAAACATTGGCATACTGAACTGACGTCCAATTATTATAATATGTAGGTATCAATAATTATTATAAACTGATTAATTTTTGATTAGAATGCGCGATACGAATCTCTGTCTTGTTATCAACAGTAGGTAGGTATCAACACTAGCGAGTGGCGACGTATTCCGTTTGCGCAATGTTTATTACAATTAAACACCTTGATGTACAATTCTGCAACGAATGTGCTGTAGGTACTCCTAAATGGACCGGTTTTTTTTTTCTTGTTTGTGAAATCATCAAATGACCTCTCCCGCTCTGGGCGGAGCGGAAGGGCGTGTCAGACTTTTACTGACTAAAACCCACCCATGTTCCTTCACCTGCCTATGTGCCCCAGGGACCCCGGTTACTCTTTGATACGCTCCACGGCCCTGGGGCAGGCATCGGTCCTTATGGACCCCACGCTATGCTGACTGCATCTTTTTGAGGCGCGCGCGGAACACGACGCGCCGTCGACCCGGGCCTGGTCCTTACCGGGCGGCAAGCTACCCATTGCTCGCCGCCCGCAGGCCCGCGCCTACGGTGAACGGGAGTTCGGTGCCATCTCCCGACGACCAGGGCGTCTCCTGCGGCGGCTAGAGGCGTCAGGACGCTACGACGGCCTCTTCCTCCTTTGCGAGCATTACTGCTTCGCAGAAGGAGGTGACGGCCTGCCATGCGCTCTCGCTCCGGACCATAGCCTGAATCAGGGCCGGACGCGAGAGATCGCCATCGCCTATCGCCGCCACAGGACAAGGCGGTGCTTCACCCAAGCGGCGCAGACCTTCACCGTATGCTCCACCGTGTCCTCAGGGCGATCCACGGAGTGGTAACACCCTGGCGTTTCCTCCCACCTTATCCGGAATAGGAACCTCCCGAAACATCCGTGTTCGATGAGGACCTGCGTCAGCGTCAGGAGGGCGCCATGGCGCCTCTCCAGCCACGCCTCTAAGAGGGGACTTACCGCCGCTATTATGGCTTGCCCAGCCCTGGGTTGCGACAATCGCACTCTCCATATCGCCATCAGATCCCGACGGAGCTCCGTCCGCCGTACCGCGATTTCTCGCGGCAGCGGAGTTGTGCCCCGGCGTTTTGCCTCCATTTTTTTTTCTCTCGCCACTCCCACGTGTGGGCGAGGACTTTGGCCTCCAGATCCCAATGCAGGAATCCGGCAAGGAGGCTCGCTGCCTCAGCAGAGACCGTGCGGTATCCCCGGATCATCCTCACGGCCATGGCCCTCTGGGACGCGATCAGCTGGCGGGTTCGTTGCGAAGGAGCCGCCTGAAGGCGGCCCCGGTCCGATCCAGTCGGGGAGCCAAACGTCGGAAGTGCTCCTCGAAGTTCCACCCCAGTTCCGTCCCAATTGCCGGATCCTCTCGACGATTATCGCAACCCCGCGTATCGCTACGTCGGCCGCCTCCTGGTGCGATCACCCCCCCCTGCGCCAGGACCAGCGTGTCGTCAGCGTAGCAAACTACGCTGACACCGCTGGGGAGGTCGGCGCGCAGCACCCAGTCGTACCCGATGTCCCACAGATGCGGCCCCAAGCCCGGTCCCTGTGGGACACCGCACGACATCTCTCGCCGGTTTCACTATCCTTGGTGACCGGGGTAGATGACGGTCCTGCCCGTTAAATAGGCCTCAACTACCCGACAGAGGTAGATAAGCATCCGGTGATACCGGAATGCCTCCCTGATGCAACTCCAGGGCAGGGTGTTGAAGGCATTGGCGATGTCAAGAGACACCGCCAAGACGACCCCGCCCCGGGCCACAGCATCCCCTGTCGTGAGGGCCCTTACGCGCATGATGGCGTCCACCGTGGAGCGCCCCCTGCGGAAACCAAACTGGCTCTCCGCCAAATCCGGCCCCACCCGTATCAGCCGCCCGACGGGCGGTTTGCAATCACTCTTTCAAAGAGCTTGCCCACCTCGTCGAGCAGCACAATGGGCCGATAAGCGGACGGAGAGTCCGCGGGGCGCCCCAGCTTCTTTATGAGGACCAGCTTCCCCGTCTTCCAACGAAGTGGGGACTGGCCCCTCTCCATGCATGCACTTAATAGCCCTCTCAGTCGAGGTCCGAGAGCCCCTAAGGCCAGGACCCAAGTTTTCCCAGGTAAACCGTCGGGTCCTGGGACGGTATTGTTATGTAAGGTATCCAGTAAAGATAACTAATATAAGGTAAACACTACTTTGGGCTAGCGTAAGTTAGGTCAGGACACACCACATTGCAAAACCACCACATTCGTACATTTTGTGTGGACTATCGCACTCTGCAGGCCGCTACCCCAACATTGTGCTACGGATGCTGCGGCTTGTTGAGGCTGTAATGTGTGCTTGGTTTTAATTTAAGGAACATATAAAAAGAATCGATTCCTAAATGAGCTGAGAACTTAAAAAAAAACTGTAGTTGTTTATCTGGCCTAAAAAATAGTAAGCTGATATGATCATAAACTGTTGACCATGCTATAGTGTGAAGATCTTTAATTGGTTCGTTGGTGAATATTTTTAAAGGAAATTCTATTACCTCAAAACGCCCGTTTCCTCTATGGAATGCGACGTTAATACGAATTTGACGTTGATCATGTATTATCGGTTGCGCATACAGATGCAGGTCCCTGAACTCCACAGATTTTTGTTTCTTCGGGAATCCCATCGTCATTGCATAGGTGTCCCACACCAGAGCTAGTGTAGCGGCAAACGGATATACGTTGTGTCCTAAAGATGAAGATTGTTGATATTATTCAATAAGTATGCACCTACTATCTTTGCATGATTTAATCAGCAGAGAGGGTGAGAACTCATTGTTGAGGCGACTTGCTCAATACCAGTACCTAAGTGCGTAGATTAATTTATATCTGCTTTGCATGAAATATTCATTGTAATTCAAATTTTGGTGGCTGATAGCGAAGCCTTGGTTTGAAATATTTTGAAACTTCATATTAGGTCTAGGAATTAAAGCATGCGAGCGAATAGGGTGTTTATGTTACCTCTCATTGAGTGGCCTCGCAAGTAAGCATGTTCTGTATCTTGCACAGAGGTGCTATAGTTGAGGGAGGCAGATGATACTCTATTGACTCCTCGATACCCTGCCAATGGCCTAAAATAGAAAAAAGTAATACTCAAAATCTATAATATTAAAATAATTCGCCAAATGTGTTGCTAAGCGCAAATCTCGAGAACAGCTGAACCGATTCCACTATTTCTTTTTTTAGAATATTCCTAGAAGTACGAGAATAGTTCTTACTGAGAGAAAAATTTGAAAAATTGCTGTCAAAAAAGCTTTTGACAGGACGAAGTCTGTCGGGGCAGCTAGTAAAAATAAAATTTTGATTAATTACTTTATAATTTTGTTCAAAAATATACGAAGAGTAACAAAAAGAACGTGCTTACCATTTTTCCCCATGAGCCCACTGGACTAGATGCGACAAGAATGGCGTTCCCGTTGAAACTGGTAACTCAACATTCGGATAGAGAACATGAACTTTAGGATTGTATCCTTCCATAAACAGCCTGAAAGTAGTGATGTTTTGAAATAACACAAACATTCATGTCACGCTCGTATTCTTCGAATGGGAATTCTTCATGTATCGTACACATTGTGTATAAAACGGTCAGTGATATTAAAATTATATTTGAAATTTGATTATCAATTTACTTACTTGCCGATACCCTCAAGAAGCAACAATGTATTATCAGCATGCTTCCTCCTGGTCAGTGCGATGTTCTTGCAGTTGCTAGGTAATGATCGCTTGAGGATGGCCTGCAGCAATCCGTGCGGTGCCACCTCTACCAATACAGCGTCGTTAGGTATCAGCTTCGACGTCTCCTCGAACAACACTGGGCTCTGTGAAAATAAGAAATTTCCGAAGACTCTTCGTAGGTTTTTCGTCTTATCTACGAGTATGCTTCTGCGTGAGCCACCCCGCACTTTTCTATACATATTTGGCTGGTTATTAAATTGCTGCTATTGAGCATCTGTTACACTCTTAATTCTTAACAATTATCTGGGTAAGGGCTCTCCAACCTTCGGGCTCAGTCTATACAGAAAGTGGAAAGAGATTGGCGGCATACATTTTGAGTGAAATTGTTTCCATAGCTGTTATACAAAAGGTTCGGAGCATACTCCGATGTTAAAAGTCTAAATGATTGAAAGTATGAAAGGCCTGCAACCTCATAAGTAAGTGGAAGGTCATGGCTCAAAAATATGTTGATAGAATTTTATTAGCAACATGCATAGAAACATCACTACGTACCAGCAGGTTATTGGTGTGATATTCAGCTGAACAGAGCTTTGCTGTCGGATTGTCCCACTTCTCTTGTGGTACAGAAGTTGAAAGCCAACGCTCGGTTCTTGGTTTCGGATTCTTTATGACCTCCGATAAATACTTGAGTAGTTGAGGTCCTGCGTGTTAAATTGTAATAATTAATAGCTTCACAAAATTAGAGCTCAACAACAACTGTGTGAAATGTGTCAAGCACCACCTACAGTTGCAACATAACATAAATCTTATATATGAAATTCTTGTGTCGCAATGTTAGTGACTATACTCCTCCAAAACGGCTTGACCGATATTTATGAAATTTTATATGCATATTCAGTAGAATTGGTCAACATGTATTTTTTTTTTATTTCGCAAAACAACGTTTGATGGGCCAGCTAGTATTTTCATTATAAAATTAATTACCACAAGGTAAAGTAGTGTTGGTAAGCATTCATAAAGGTAAAGAACTTACCAGCATCAGCAATGTAACGCGAGTGATAGGCGATGTTAGAGCACGGTACTTCCTTAGCGAAAATACCCATCGCAGTCAACTCTGTGACGAACTCCTTCATGACTTCAGCGGGTCCCGAAATTGTACTAGATTCAGGCCCATTGTGACAAGCAACTTGGATTTCAGGTGGGCACAATGGTAAGATCTGAAAAATATTTGAAGTGTTCAACAGAAGAGTAGCTTATTTTCATCCTTTAAGTGGATGCTGCTGTACTCTAGTTACCTGTAGCTTTAATAAAGCTAGCTGATCAGATGACTAAATAAATTACCTGTTCATATCCCAGACCTATGGCAGCCATGGATCCGCGGATGAATTTAGTCTCCAGCGATACACGGCCTCGACTGTAAGCTGCCAGTATCATCTCCTCCGCCGACAAACAACCATCAGCGTATGCGCATCCTAGCTCTCCTACACTGTGACCTGTTTGACATCGTTGTTATTAGTGATTCTGGTGACTCATCAATTTAGTAATATTTTAAAATTAAATAGCGCTGGCACTTCCTAGCGTAATGATCGCTGAGAAGAAATGTCGAAACAAACTCAGTGGTTATGGTCTCTTAAAGTCCAAACATTATGTTATTAAGATTTTATGTCGGTCTAAAAATGCAGGGTGTTGTCTGGCAAGGCCTTTATAAGAAAGAGCCATTGAAAGTTTGAGTTGACCTGTTGAAGACATCAGTCCTCGTGTTGCTCAATCCTATTTTAGAAAGTGTGATGTCACCATATCTGCAATACAACTCAACACTGCATGAAAGTTATAGAGCCTTGTATTCTATCTAGCCTACCCTATTATATTAATATATTCTTTGATCTAGCCTACATGGTACCCACATTGACAGTTAGTTATTTCTTTAGAGACATAGAGTACTGTATATCCCGCTGTCTTCTTTATAAACTTTTTTCATATTTCTTATCTTTGAATTTATTTCTTACCAATGATTCCATCGGGTATAAGTCCTAGTTCTTTGAGAATGTCAGTAAGGCCGATTTGTACAGCGGCTATTCCGACAAATGAATGTAAAATGTTGTCAAAGGTAGTCTCATCGGGTGATGTTATTATATCAACAATGTTGAGTCCCTTTGGCTCTAAAACTTTGTGGCAGCTGAAATTAATTTATATAAGTGGTTAGAATATTTCAAGTTTCATATCCACTGTATTTCTTTAAAAATCGTACATGTGAGTACCGTTGTATAGCAGCAGCGAAGATTGGTATGCACATAAGTTGCGCGCCCATGCCAGCCCACTGCGAGCCCATCCCACTGTACACGAACCACAGCGGCCGCCGCGCGTTGTCGAAATACTCGGACTTCTCAGATAAGCATACGGTATTCTGTTCTTCGTCCGTTTCTAGAAAAAAACAATAGGTTTATCGATAGTGTGTTTAATTAACAAGTTTGCATAACTTAGAAGTTATTTTAGGTTTTTAGTCTGTCTCTTGGTCTATTCCGCATCATTAAGTGCCGCCTCTGGCCTAATTTGGAAATGAGTCGAGTTCGATTCGTTATGACGTTCTTTTGCTGCAGGTATAATTACCCCCGGCGCTCCTGGCATTTCCATTTGAGCTAAGAAACACACTAGGTAATATAGATGTGAATAAAAAAATATATATATGGAAGTGTTTACTTAGAATGACGAATCCTCTGCCCAAATGACCGGCACTGTTAGTCTGGTGTATGTTGTGCAACAGCCTCAATTGTTCTGGGTCTATGGGGTTGGCTTTCAACTCGTCAAGACAATGAGTAACCGCTGCTTCATGTCTTGCCGAAATGGTCACTAGGTGAGCAATGCTCGACTTGTAGCGGTTGGGGTTCTAAAAGACAAAATTTTAAAGTAACGTTACAGTAGGTAATGCTAAGGTATTGAATATATATAATATGTGTGGCTATAAGAAAATAAATAAAAAAAGGAAATTTATTTTGGGTGTAACGTGTGAAAGTAGATTTGCCTAGAAAGGGTGTGATTCTGAAATGACTTTTGATAGAAATGTAGATATGAAATAGGGAAAAAATGTTACGTGGGCTACAAATCTACTACATAAGGCTAGATGAATGGCTAGAGTAGGTAATGTTTCTTTTACTTTTGGTTTATAGTGTCCATGTAGCAGCACGTGTGTGTTGACGCCGGTGACGGACATGCCGTTAACGCCAACGTAAGAGCGGCCGAAACCCTGGTGTTCGGTTACGATGCGCATGCGTCCCTCACGCATAGCAACTATATCCTGACGTGGATTGTCGCAGTGCAAGTTGGCAGCTATCTGACCAGTGTGGTAGCCAAGTAATACCTGCGAAGGAGAAGAAATTTGTGCTGTAACTTTCAATGATTCATTACAAAATTGATCTTTAAAAGATCGCTCTTAGCGATAAAACTGATCATTTTGTCACCTTTTGTAAATCTTCTATAATTATGTCTGTAAATTATAAATACACATCCTAAAGGGTATTTCTATTCTACAATTGTCGAACTTTCTGTTTTACGCACTTGTGTTTGTAGCAGCAAACCAATTTCATTTATATCTATTTAAATAAAAAAGAACATATTCAAGTAACATCATGGTGCACTGTTCATAACTTAGAGTATAGATAGCCCCACTCTTCTCCATCGCTAGTAGTTATCGTTTGTTAATTC
>VKGM01008371.1:0-13337 GCA_007844875.1 Busseola fusca | reverse complement strand
GTTTTATGTTGGAGTAGTTTTACCTTCACCCATTCCGATTCTAGACACTTCACTCGAGTAGATTCATTTTTTTTTTTATTCCACTTTTACATAACACTTACAACATTTATACGAACGAAGGGTTCACTCGCTGCTTACTTTTTATTTTTTTATTATTTTGTAGGTAGTGAAAGTTGCCAAAATTCAACTTCCTAATGAATTAATTTATCATTTCGTGTTTAGACGTTTTACTTCGAGTACCGAATGAACGAATTTAATAACGAAATCCGAATGCCAATTCTCCTAATTTAAAACGTTCAATATTCGCGGTCTCTTCTCAGCGACAATCAAATGTCAAAACCTTGTCAAAATGTAGGGACATTAATTGTATTATTAACAGATTGAGACAGATCGATCTGAATGTTCTTAAAATGTAGGGACATTAATGGTATTATTAACAGATTGAGACAGATCGATCTGAATGTTCTTAAAATGTAGGGACATAAATGGTATTATTAACAGATTGAGACAGATCGATCTAAATGTTCTTAAAATGTAGGGACATTAATGGTATTATTAACAGATTGAGACAGATCGATCTGAATGTTCTTAAAATTACGAGTATTGCCCCTCAGCTCGTGAACGTCGATCGAAAAGGGATATTACTGAAATGAACAGTATATCATACTGGTCTTCTTAGAGCGTTCATACTTGAAACAAAAAATAATGGTAGCTACATTTGCCACAGGCAAAAGTTTACCTAGACAGCTTGATGTCCTTTGCAAAAAAAAAAAAAAACGATAACTTATAATACAAATTTTCAGATTCAAAACTATCTCGACAAATGTTGGGTTTGTACGAAGAACCTGCCGGAGAGCGAGACAGAACTGTCAGTGTGGTCCTTCGAATCACACGACAGCCCTTCAGTGATGACATTGGATTTGGGTATGCATAGCGTGGACACGGAAGGCACCCAAGTTTTGTCTCTCTATTGTCCTTTCTGGATGCTGAACAAAACAGGCTTTACTCTTTGCTATAGGGTAAGTCCCCCCTTTTTTATTATTCCTTGTTTTTTCTTAAGGTGTTCTGATATTTATGTGTGCGGTGGCTTTGGTATTGAAATCTGGTTTTTTAAGTAAATAATGTAAGGGGAAATTCAAAATTTCAAGACAACACTGCAGAACACTTTAAATTTTTGATGTGTGTTGAGCGTAAAAACTTTGCTCGATCATTTCCGTTGAATTTTTTGCACTCTAGATAAATAACATAAGTCAGATGTTTCATGTAATACGTACGGGTAATATTGACGTTTGAAGCTAGACAGAAATCGTTACTTTTGCACCTTTGTATCATATAACAGCATTTTATTGAAGCTATCAATTACGAGCAGTACAGTAAGTAGATACCCTAATAGGCTATACTAACTGTGTTCGTCTTGTCATTTTACTAAGTCTTCATACTCTTCTTGAAGTTGACTTCATTCGTACTTCTCGCAGTAGACCTTTATATATATATATATATCAATTGGCCATAAATACATTGCGTGGTTACAGAAATCAAAGAAACCAGAAAAAGATTCCAGCACACCCAACAAGGTATCTTTGAGATGATCTAACAGTGATTATTTTTTAATAGTTTTTTTTTTCCTTTTCCTTAATTCTCGATACGGTCGGTTGCTGCTTCCTGAGTCTAACAAGCTTCATTTTAAGTGATAGTTTTAGGTTTTTTTTAGCTTCGATACTTATGATCATTGCCTTGTCAATTGTCGTTTAGCATGCGTTTTTCAGTGGGGTCATAGTCTAATCCGAAAGTATATGTACGTATATTAGTTTACCACATTTGACACGATAGATTTGGTGTAATGTGTTAGATATGTTTATTTATATTTAGTTATAGACTAATAAAAACGAATATTGTATGGGCTATCCATTTTATGTAAATTACAGATTAAGCAATCACCTTGCAGTAAATTTATTAGACGCCATACTTCTTGTTTGCCGGTAAGTGCAAACATTACTTTAGCACTTCTAAGAAATACAGGGTTATATTATTTTGCTACTTACTTTGAGCACTCTAAAGAGGTTTTGGCCGTGACTGTAATAAGTTTTAAGTTCTGTGCGGTGGGGTTTGTGTATGGAAATAATGAAATGATAATTGAATTGATATTGAAGTTTTTGACACAGATCAGTCAACGAAGCTTTCAAGGTTGGGTTCAGTTTATCGACTTAAGTGTTGTTGTTTTAAATAAATGCACTCCTAGCTTTCATTTTTGTGGATTACCATGGCCCTACTGTATTTATTTTGCTTTTTAGCAGCATGACATTTATATAAGTATCAATTTTTTTTTATACTAGTTAAACCGGTGTCGTAATACAGGATGATTTTTTAATCACGCACCAAATTTATATGTTATGGTCCCTGTTAAAAATAATAACACACGTGTTTTTTCTTTTAGTAGCACCCAGAACTAAAATATTGAGATATAGCATTACAAAGTTGTCCAAAAATAGTAAATGTTTATGGACATACGCGCTGTGTACCCGCCACGAATGCCTGGCCACGCCGAATCATTGATGAAAACAAAAACATAAATTGCAAATTTTTCCTTCATACTTTCACGGGGTTAGGACCGTCTAATGTGACCGGCTATTATTAATTGATAAAATTTAATAACAAAGATAGATAAGAATTTAAAAAAGATCACACCTTTTACATTAAACCGTACTTAACAAATTTGAATCAACTTATGTACAATAATTAAACTAAAATCAACTTACTCCGAGTTACTTAATCCACTATCACTAATTCACACACAATCACATTCAACAGTATTTTAAAAATTGTTCGAAATGCCCTTAGCACTCTGCGACTAGGAATTTTGGGATTTGACGTAAACGAGGTACACTGCTGCATAAAGCCTTTGGGCTCTCCGCAAACTTTCACCACTCATGAGGTAATTTCGCACCATTTCGTAATATTCACGACTTGAAAACACTGTTATCGCGGCGCCGGCGCGGTCGGCGGGAGTTGCCGTGCACGGGAACACAGAGCGCGAGCGTCTCGTATGGGCGCGGGACGCCGACTGAAGACGGGAGTAAACTCTATGAATGACAGACGTGTGCGCAGCGATGCATAGTTACCCGCACTACCTGCTTATTATTTACCATTGACACAATGACCACGCAATATTGAATTAGCGGAATTTTTGAGATTTTATTTTGAAAATTTTACCTACACATTTTTTTTCATAACATTGTTCTGTTAATGATACCTGATTCGTAAAAAAAAATTGGTGCGTCTTTAAAAATCATCCTGTATTCGTAGGTATCTTATATACGGAGAGGTCCGTAACTTTGGCCGAATCTTCGGATTTCGTGTTTAGGGAGAGAACTCCTGAGCCCTAGACAGTAAATACCATGAAACTTGAGTTTTAGGGCTTTTTGTAACTCTTCACAGGATTGTACTCTGAGGAGGTAGTAGTGGATGAACCTCAAGGCCCGCGAGCGTCCCTAGCGGCTGCGGCGTTGGCTCTGGAACCCCCAGTGGCAGTGCAACACGCTCTGTCTTTGATTTTGCTAGCTTTACATATCACACAGGTAAGACAATTCTTGAACTCCTGTCCTTAGAGATAAAGACTGACAGACAAATATGACTTTGCACAGACTTACCAGAATAATTATCTTTTCACTCCTCTTACTCAAAAAGATAGTCATTGTAGCGTACCAGAGCGAAGAAAAAATAGCAGTTCTTCCTCTAGGGGAACAAGTTGTTTCTTTTTTATTAATATTTTTCACTATTACCTAAAAGCCTACGAAAACGTAAAAGTCTTTGTTCATAAGTAGAATAATCATGAATAGACTCAACTTGCATGCATTGCATTGTGGCTATAGAAGAAATTAAAAAAGACATTGACGCGATATCTTCAGAATTTTTCTCTAATTGAAAATTCCATTTGGTTTTTTTTTTTTTTTGTCGCAATCGTGGTGAAAAGTAGAGTGTAACACACGGCGCTAAAAGCCCATTATAACTTGGTTTCTAGTTACTCCCTCGCTAAAGTATATAATGGGTCATTTTAGCCCCTTGTATAAGAATCTACTATTACACATGATTTTTTTAAAAAATCTGAACATTTTCAAAAAACAATTTTATATGGTATCTACATTTTCCATATTCATAAGTTAATCATAACATTTTATGTAAAATAATCAGTTATTTTTAACACATAATAAGAAACTTGAGATTTTAAGATCGAAGGAGGCCTTTGCCCAGGAGTGGGACAGTGTAGGATAACAAAAAAAAAATGAGAATCTTTTTAACCTTTGTTTCACCAGGCAAGAAGCTTACTAGTCGAGGCATTACGCGCCCACGAAGCTTGCTCAGCAGCCGTCCCCGTGGTAACAACGATCGATACTGAAGACGAAGACACTGAAGCCGACGCCCGAACTGGAGGAGGCGAAGCACCGGCTGATAGGGCTACGTTACCGGTAAGTTGCATAAAGCCGCAACAAGGCTTCAATAAACTTAAGGTATTGTACCTGAATCCTGACCACTTTTCACCACTCTATTTATTTATATATAGTCCTGTTTATTAGAACACACACCTTAAGTCCAGTCCAGTAGCAATGTCGTCGTGGTTGACCTTATTTTATTACTCATTATTTTCTATTACAGTCAGTGCACTTCAAACATATCATCAACGTTTTTAAAAGTAAAAACACAGGGCCTGGCGCGCGTTTATTTTACATTAACGCGATCGAGACGTTTATGAAGTTCGGCGCTGTGATTCAGTCGCTCCAAGGTCGCCGCTTGGAGTGGCCCAATTAGAGCGCCGAAGCTTGGAGTGGCCCAATTAGAGCGCCGAACGTCATAAACATCTTCATCGTGTTAACGCAAAAAAACACACTAGGCACAGAGATCGAGAATGAGTCGATAAATAGCAATAGAAACATTTGTTTCTACTCACAAACACCGACTCCTTGCTATGTACCCCGACACATTTTGGTGCTTCGAGCCGGATCACGCGGCATTATTATTGGTGATACTCCCATAGTCGCTCTCTTACACAGAGTGGGGCGAGCAGTCCTTTAAGCGGTTCGATATCGTCTCGGCATTCGGCGGTCATGTCTTCAAGCGCTGTATCGGTCGCTGCTGCCACAATGACTGTACAGCAAGCTGAAGCTCCAAAGGTAAGCAAAAGACCTTTTAACAATCAACATCTGAACTAATATTATAAAGATTTTTTTCTCTTTATTTAATTTAGGGACTTTTAAATAAAATACATGTCAGTCCCATCGTACCTTATTACACCTACATTAAAAAAAAAAAAACTTAATTAACTTTTTAGACTTGAAACGACTAGACTTATAAATCCAAACAGACCCTTTAGCAGCATCAGACAAGACACAGATTAAAAAAAAAAAGAAATGATTGGATATTTTGCATGTTTTTTAGGGTTCCGTAGTCAACTAGGAACCCTTATAGTTTCGCCAAGTCTGTCTGTCTGTCTCTCTGTCTACCTACCTACCTGCCTGCCTGTCTGTCCGCGGATAATCTCAGAGACCGTTAGCACTAGAAATCTGAAATTTGGTACTAATATGTATATCAATTATGCCGGCAAAGTGGAAAAAGGTTTTATTAGGGTAGGGGGGTACCCTAATAAATCATGTTTTTCCACTTACAAAATAATTTCTTAACTAAATTTGTAACTTAACCGTATATGCAAGCATTTTTTTGTCTTAGTTTACATATTTTATTATCCTGAACGTATCTTCATTCAGAGAAAAAAAGAATTATGAACCGATTTTGGTTTACGCGATCCAAAATCACTACCGAAAACCCAACATATATAAAGAGATGGCGCTGTACTTTGCGCTTCTTCGCGCTGTAAAGTTTTTTTAACTCTTATTTAACTCTTAAGTGGGGACACTTATTGTGACGGACGGGAAACTACGAAACCCCACACTGAGCGTGGCCCGACACGCTCTTGGCCGGTTTTTTTCTTTGTTACGTTTTACGTTAATACGGCTAAACGAATTTTGATGAAATTTAGCACACAGACCATAACATAGGTAAGGTGATAGACTTATCACTCTGGATCACAAACCAATCTTGGGCAATAGCGAGTTATTATTAAATAAAAACTGTTCACTATTTATTTGGTACGCATTGAATGTCTTTTGTTTCTTAGCATTATTTCTCAAGCATTCTTGCAGTTGGCGCTAGATGAATTTACCTCACAACTAGGTGAATCAGATGCAAGGGCACTGGTTGACTTACTAAAATTAGCGGCAGCCGGGAGAATACCTGACTCAAGT
Source organism: Busseola fusca (assembly GCA_007844875.1). Classification (NCBI taxonomy): domain Eukaryota; kingdom Metazoa; phylum Arthropoda; class Insecta; order Lepidoptera; family Noctuidae; genus Busseola; species Busseola fusca. The sequence continues at coordinate 7,044 of VKGM01008371.1, read as the reverse complement.
AACGCCGTGAAAATTATCACCGATGTGCTTATGGGTAAGTTACCCAGTAACGTCAAGTCCAATGATACACCACCTTTATTCTTTATTTCTTTTACAATACCATTATTAGACTATTTAATGTTTTTATGTGGTTCAGGCGACAGCAGTTAAGCTACCCGAAACTGTCAAATATTCCCAATCAACAGTTGAAAATCTAATAAAGAAATTTGACAGAAGCCACTACAAGCTTGATGTGCTGTCGTCTGTACATACTATTGTATGTTGCAACATTCATTCATTCGTTCGTTTGTTCGTTTTATTTTTTAAATGTCAAAGCATCATGCTGAGATAGGAGCGTTTTTGCCTCGTGTGGGGAGGAACTTTTGATTATTTTTTCTGATTTTTTGTTATTTTTTTCATATACAGGGTGTATCTGACATCGACGCACAAACGAGTACCATGGATCCAGTACATGATTCTGGACCCCCCGGTGGTGGAATGTTTCGTCGGTTTTTTACTAATAAAAAAAAAAAATTTTCACTTCAGACAGTTCAAAATCGTTATTATTTTATAAACCAAACAAAACAAAAATAATAAAAAAAAAAAAAAAAATCAGCTGAGCGCCTTTTCGATTTTTGTTTACATTGCGTTTTTTGTGTAATTAGCGAATTCATTAATTTTCAGTTTATATAGACATAGACGTGTTATTGTGCGACTCTGTGTACTTGAACTATGGAATCAGATATTGTGAAATGTGCCAAATGTAACATCGTTATAAATGAAGTGTTAAGCACTATGTACAATGCTCATACAAATGTCTATGGTTGACAAGATCTGTTTTGTCTCTGCTATAAGTAATATAGATATAGTTTTACTCTATGCCCGAGTACCTTGCTAGCGTTTGTCAGACTGTTAAGACTGTATAAAAGTTATAATAAAACAACTTGATTAGTGTAAAAACTCTGTATTTCATTTGAAATAATATCAGGTTATGGGCCCAGACACATAATCCGTATCCTGAGTTTGTTAGAGTAAAGAAGAAAACGGCGGTATCAATTATTCACCGACGGAAAGAAAAGTGAGGTTAACTATAAAAATCTCAAGGCGTGGCATTGCGCACCGTTACGAAGATAAACCTGTTGCTGATCGTGAACAGGGTCGGAAAATGGAGAGTAACAATAATGTTAACGTGATCAAGTTGGAGGGTCCTAAAAATTGGAGTATTTGGAAATTCCAAACAGTGGTTATGTTGAGAGGGCAAGGTTGGCTAGACATTGTGGAGGGAAAATTAACCAAGCCCAAAGATGCTGCTGAAATACCTATATGGGAAGGTAAAGACGCCAAGGCGCAAACGTTACTAGTCACACGGATGACGGAAGAGGTGATGTTACACATCATCACATGCACTAGTTCGGCTGAAATGTGGCGGAAGCTTCAAAGTGTGTATGAACAGAAGACCGAAACAAGTATACACATTATACAGCAGAGATTTTTTCAGTATAAATATGAAAAAGGTATTAACATGTCAGTTTTCTTATCCAAAATCCAACAGATGCAAAACTCATTAAAACAGATGGGCGAGGATATCTCTGATAAATTTGTTATCACAAAAGTACTGATGTCTTTGCCTGACGAATACAAACATTTTGTGTCCGCATGGGAGTCTGCACCTGATGACAAGCAGACCATTGATAATTTGGTAGCCAGATTATTAATTGAGGAAGAAAGGCTGATAGAAAAGGGCGAGGAGACTCAGCAAGCTTCATCCTCTGCATTTGTTGTGAAAAATAAAAAACGAGTAAAGTGTTATAAGTGTGGCAAGATTGGACATTTTCAAAGTGAGTGCAAATACATCAAAAATTGCAGTGAAGAAAATAAAATAGATAATAACTGTTTTTACTGTGGAAAGTTTGGACACTATAAGGCGCAGTGTAAATTTAGAAAACAGAAAGCTAGTAAGAGTGAGAACAGAGCAAACAGTAACGCGTTTGTAGTCTCTAGGTCGTCAAATGAACTGCCTAAATCAAAGTGGTTAGTGGACACTGGTGCGAGTGAGCACATGTGTCGAAATCGCGAGTGGTTTACAACATTCACAAGTACTTCAGAACAATCAGTAATTGTCGGTAATGGTGCGATAATCAGTGCCCTCGGTTGCGGACAGGTGGCAGTACAAGTATCGAATGGGACCGAATGGATTGATACGGTTATAGACAATGTTCTGTACGTTCCGGAATTAGAAAACAACCTGTTTTCTGTCAATCGCGCTACTGACAAAGGTTATGTCATGATGACAAATGACAGATCATGCAAATTTTACAAATGTAATGAAGTGTGTGCGGTGGCTGAAAGAATTGGAGATTCATATTATTTAGAATTACGGTTTAAATATGAGTACGAGATTGCAAGCGCTGCAACACTTGTGCAGCATGACTTGAATGAATGGCACAATAAACTAGCGCATCAAAACTTCTCTTATGTGAAAAATATCCTTCAGAAACATAATGTCATTGTGAAACAGACAACTAAACCTGAGTGTGAGAGTTGTTTACTTGGGAAGATACATCGACTACCATTCAGCAAAAGTGAATACATGAGTACAAAAACCTGCGAGCTAATCCATGCTGATACGTGTGGCCCAATGGAAGAAGCATCCATTGGTGGGTCAAGATATTTTGTCATACTGAAGGATGACTACTCTAATTACAGGAGTGTGGGCTTTGTCAAAACAAAAGATGAGATTAAATATTTCATTGAAGATTTTATTAATAAGGCTGAAAACATAACTAGAAACAAAGTAAAATCGTTTAGAAGTGACAACGGTCTAGAATTTGTCAACAAAGAAATGAAGGAAATGTTCTCAAAACGCGGAATAACACACCAAACAACCGTGCCTTATACACCGGAACAGAACGGAAAGGCTGAAAGGGAAAACCGAACATTGGTGGAGGCAGCACGGACAATGTTACTTGCAGAAAATCTACCAAAGAAACTGTGGGCTGAAGCAATTAATACAGCAGCATTTGTCTTGAATAGAACTGGGAAAAGTCATGAAAATGGGAGATCCCCATTTGAAGTGTGGACAAATAAAACGTTTGATATTAACCAGTTGAAAGTCTTTGGCTCAGAAGTATATGTACACATACCAAAAGTAAATAGAAAAAAATGGGACAAGAAAGGTGAAAAAGGATTTATGGTGGGCTATGATGAAAATGTGAAAGGGTACAGAGTTTATTTTCCACAAACAAAAACAGTGAATACAAAGAGAGATGTAGCATTCTTACACCGAGACAGTAAGCAAGGAAAACTTCAAGTGAAGGAAGGTAAAGAAAGTGAATCTACAACATCAATGAATCTGGAAGAACTTGTGAAAAATAGCACCCCTGAAACAAATGTGAACGAGATGACTAACTACTCAGATGAAACACTGGAACTGACTCATACAAGCAGTGTTGAAGAGAATGGGTCAGGAAGTGAGGATGATAGCGAGTACGTACCATGCAGTGATGAGGAACATCTAGTGGAGGAAAGTGGTTCACCTAGAGAAGAAAGAAGTAGAAGGGCAAGAAAACAGACATCATTCTATAGATGCAATAATGTGCAGATGGATGCGAGTGAATGTGAACCGTTTACATACACCGAGGCCATGAACAGAAGTGATGCAAGTAAGTGGAGTCAAGCTATTGCAAGGGAATTACAGACTCTTAACGACAATAACACATGGGAGTTTTGTGATGTACCAGCAAATGTTAAAACTGTTAGTAGTAAATGGGTATTTAAGATTAAAAATGTTAACAATGTTCTACAGTATAAAGCAAGGTTGGTTGCTAGAGGATTTGAACAGCAGGACTTATTTGATTTTAGTGATATTTATGCCCCAGTGGCAAAGTTGTCCACATTTAGGTTGTTTGTAGCAGTGGCAACGAAACTAAATGTGCCCATTTACCAAATGGATGTTACAGGAGCCTTCTTGTATGGAGAGATAAAAGAAACAGTGTATGTTACTTTACCCAAAGGGGCTTATTCAGGAAACAGTAATGTAGTGAAACTAAACAAGTCATTATATGGACTGAAAAACTCTCCTAAGTGTTGGAACTTGAAATTTAATACTGTAATTACTAAAGAAAGTTTTGTGAGGTCAAAGTGTGACTCATGCTTGTATTCAAAGCGTAATAGAACTGGTAAAACCTTTGTATTAATTTATGTAGATGATCTGTTAATATTTGGTACAAATGAAAATGAGATAGCAAAACTAAAAACTATGTTAAAATGTGAATTTAAGATGAAAGATCTAGGTTTAATTTCAGACTTCTTAGGAATAAATGTAAAACAAAATTTGCAAAATGGTACAACTGTTCTATCACAGAAAAATTATTTAGAAAATGTAATCCGTAGATTTAATATGGATGGCTGTAAACCAATGATGACCCCTATGGATCAGAACTTTAATAGTAAAATATTTAATACTGATATGAAATGTGATAAAAACATTGAAGAAATTTGTAGGCAAATAATTGGTTGCCTTATGTATGCTGTTTCAGGCACTAGGCCTGACCTCTGTTTTACTATTTCTATGCTGAGCAGATACCAAAAGTATGCTAACAATGTAATATTAAGTGCGCTTAAGAGAGTATTACGTTATGTAAGGTATACTGTTAATTACAATTTAGTCTATAAATGTGATAATACAATGTTGCAAGGGTTTTGTGATGCTGATTGGGGAGGTGACCAAAGGGATAGAAAATCCACCTCGGGATACTTGTTTACCTTTGAAAGTTGCTTAATAGTATGGTGTTCAAAGAAACAATTATCTGTAAGTCTGTCCTCTACAGAAGCCGAATATGTTTCAATGAGCATGGCTAGTAGTGAAGCAATGTGGCTTGTTAACTTATTGCATGACTTTGATATTCAAAATGTGTGTCCAGTTAATTTGTCTTGTGACAATCAGTCAGCAATAGCGAATGCAAGCACAGAGTCTGTAAAGAGATTGAAACATGTGGATATCAGATACCACTTTGTAAAGGATTTAATTAAAGAAAATAAGCTTCGCATTAAGTACATATGCACCTCTAAGCAACCAGCAGATATGTTAACAAAATCTCTAAGCAAAGAATTAATGATAAAGTTCTTAAAACAATGTAGTGTAGATGTAAGGATGTAGTTGTAGTTATTGCTATAAGTTAGTGTTCTTTTGTTTGGTATCAGAATTAATTTTTTGTTATATATGTATGGCATTGAAGGGGGGTGTTAAGCACTATGTACAATGCTCATACAAATGTCTATGGTTGACAAGATCTGTTTTGTCTCTGCTATAAGTAATATAGATATAGTTTTACTCTATGCCCGAGTACCTTGCTAGCGTTTGTCAGACTGTTAAGACTGTATAAAAGTTATAATAAAACAACTTGATTAGTGTAAAAACTCTGTATTTCATTTGAAATAATATCACGAACAATCTGCGGCTCTGGTTTAAAACGCGAACTGAGAACTAAAGTATAAAAAGACGCGGTAACTAAATCAGCGAAACTAACCAGTATGGTCCGCGTGATGACTATAGGCAAAATCATTACTGTATTAGTAATTCGAGAAAACAACACAAATAAAATGCTTGTGTCTAAATAAAAAAGTACCCCTTTTATTGTGGATGGGAAATCATCAAATGCCCTCTTCCGTTCTGGGCGGAGCGGAAGGGCGTGTCAGACTTTTACTGACTAAAACCCACCCATGTTCCTTCACCTGCCTATGCATCAGGGGCCCCGGTATCTCTTTCAAACAACCCGCGGCCCTGGCAGGCATCGGTCCTTATGGACCCCGACACGCTGTGCTGACATCTCTTTGAGACGCGCGCGGAACACGACGTGATGTCGACCCGGGCCTGGTCCTTGCCGGCGGCGAGCAATGGGTAGCTCGCCGCCCGCAGGTCCGCGCCTAGGGTGGCCGGGAGCCACCTAGCGACTTCGACGCTATCTCCCGAAGAACAAAAAAAAAACGTACCCTGACGATGCTTGTGCACTGCAACTGATCCAAATCCAAGAAATTACTGTAGGCATGAAGAATACGTCACAAAATGTTCTAAATTCTTTGTTAAATACGTATGAAGTCCTTTCAGTTACCTTTAATTTTGCATCCACTGTCAAACGTTAGAAAAATTGTATTTCGCGAAAGCGCCATCTCTTCGGGCGACAGTCTCACCGTGTCATCAAATTCTCGCCATGCACTTCACACAGTTTCTATTGAATTTGATGCCAGGGCGGCGTGACAATCGCTGCGTCACTCGCAATTGTAGATGGCGCCTAAACACATCCCCCTTATAGCTGAGCATATATTAGATCTGACAGTTAAAATAATATTTTCCTGTGAATACATAACATATTGTTAGGTATACTCTTTTCATAATTGTATAGTAAATATATAAAGATAATAGTTAACATTAACAAACCAACATGTATCTACATAAAGTTAATAAAGTTAGTTTAGTTAGTTTATTAGTTATTTTACACATTTATATTCTTGTGAACTTTGTTGTATAGCTGCATCTTAAATTTCCTATTGTACAGACGCCACAAGATCAAGCTACTACAATCTGTCAAATTTATTTAATAGATTTTATACTTTAACTCTGAAGCATTAAGGTACAAAGTTGATTGGATTATTTTACATTTTCGGGTAGCTTGAACTGCTTTTCGTCTTCTACACACGAATCTAGATTTATCTACAACAATCTGTCAATATTGTTTATTTTTTTTTTTTTTTTAATTCTGAAGCATTAGGTTACATATTTACTTTTATTTTTTTTTTTTTATTTGTATAGTGTAAGTTATGAAATTTATTTTGTTTGTTTTTTTTATATATTAGTTTACTTCAATTTTTTAAATTTATTCAACAAAATTAAAAAAATATAACAAAAAAAATAATTAATAAATATTTTTTTATTTTTTTTATTTTTTTGATAAGAAATATTTTAGATGTGTGTTTTTTTTTAAATTTTTTTTTTTTGGAAACCTTGGTGAACTTGTTTTTTTTTTTTTTTTTTTTTTAATTTGGCTCAGAACGGTTTGTGCATTAGCC
>VKGM01008352.1:0-11304 GCA_007844875.1 Busseola fusca | reverse complement strand
CCATATAAATTACAGAAAATAAATAACCTAAAACTCTTTGAAAATAAAAGTAAATTCGTGTTTTTTTTGGGTTTTTTTTTACAGGAAGTGAACCAACCCAAATTATTTTTCATAAATAATTGAAGCCTTAGAAAATCTGCTACCTACCAGTGAAAGTCCCGTCAAAACCAAACCAGCCGTTTTCAAGAATATCTGTATCAGAAAGACTGCCAAAAAATGTATAGTATGTAGTTTGTTATGTAAAGCTTTTATTTGATATTACAAATAAACACTTTAATTCTATTTATTTTTATTGAAGATGTGTAGATAAAACTGTACAAATCGTTCAGGGATAGATCATCAAAACCTAGTAACAAAATTCACAACCTGTTCTAAAATGAAAATATATTACACTCTGCTCCCAGCCTAATGAAAAACGAACAGCGACGAACAGCCGCGGGACCGCACGAAATCAACTTATTATCGCTTATTAGGTTTCCTCAATACATTGCTTTTCTGTTGTCTAGTCAATTTATCGTCGGCAAGTTAGTCGAGGGGACGGCGCGCGGCGCGGTGGTACGCTCACTCAATTAGTTAATTTTGTTAAATATCCTTGATTGAGCAACGGACGGCAATCAGCCATGCAAATTCTCCCCGTCATTTCCGAGACTGCCGAAATAGGATTTCGCTAAACGCAGTGTATTTAGCTTTGCGTTGTAATAAATTGTCCGTGCAGAACGAACGGTATAATGAATGAGGAGAACAATGTTGTAACATTTGAATAGAGAAGCTTTTATATTTTTGACAGTTGGATAACTTTTTGTCGAGAAGTTTGAGGGTAGGTTGGCTTTTTTTGTTATTTTTATACGCAGTGTTAGGTAAATTAGGTAGATTGGGCAGTGCCTAGTTTATTTTAAATACTCCTTTTATGTCATTCAAACCAATGCCAATCTAATGGAGATGAGCCACCAAAAGGAGTTAGTCGTTAAGAAAATCCACAGGGACTTGGCTCAACTGTGAACGTTTTATGGCTGATAAGAAAGACACCACCACCATCGATTAAGATTCGGTCTTACTACAATCTATAATGGCTTCTTGGGTCCTAATACAATAGAGTGAAAACAGTTTAGTAACATTTTTAAAATCTTTTTTGCAAATGATAACACAAAAACTAATATTTTTTTTTGTTCAGCTTCAATGATGTAAGAAACCACCGTAAACACTAAACTTTGTAAGTTAATAAATTATTCTAATTACTTACAAAAGTCACTATGCCATACCACCACACAAACAATGCTTTTACCACTAATCTCGCGTAACATAACAAACGCCATGAGCACAATGACACACCACAGTGTTGTCACATCAATGAATTTTAATTCGACGCTCCTGTAAAGGCTGGTTCAGGTATTCTGATAGTAGACGCCTTTTAAAGAGAACTAGTTTATAAACACTAGGCTCATTTTTTTTTTAATTTCTTTTTTTACTTCTACCCACATAATAATTATGTTATTAAATTATCGTATGTTATTATTAAATGGCTAATATAAACATTAACGTGGATATTTGTGCTTCGAGTGATAGTGATGACATAGTGCAGGAGTCAGTACCTCAAAGAGAACAACAACTTAACCCAGTTTTGACCGAAGAAATGGAGATGAACGAAGAGAGTGAACAACGACTTGCAAAGAGAGGGCGACAAGAAGAGGAAGAAATAGTGGAAGAAGATGGATTTGTGGCAGTAATTAGAAGGCCTAAGCGAGCAAATAGGAGTGATAGTTTAATGGAAGAAAGTAGTGGAAACTCCTCTGAAGAAAACTACACTTGTATATGTGTGACAGGAAAAGAAACGTTACCAAAACAATTTGGTATGGCAAAGCTTTTGAGATCGTTAAACATAGAAAAAATAGTGAAGATGGTATATAAAAGTGCATTCAGAGTCCTGATCTATTTTGAAAACAAAGAAAGTGCTGTGAAATTATTAAATTGTGAAAGTTTTGTTAGCTCAGGATACAGAGTTCAGCGGACTGACGAAACTAGCCTGTGTTATGGTATTTTAAGACAGATAGATCTAGGAACAGAAGAAACAGAAATTCTTGAAAACCTGTCTTGTGAGTGTGACATAATATCAATAAGAAGACTAAAGAGAATGTCTGACAGCGGGGAATGGATAGACTCAGAGACAATACGAATTTGTTTTAAGAGCGCCACTTTGCCGCCGTATGTATTTGGGTACGGTTGCAGGTTTAAAGTGGAGCCTTATACTTTTCCAGTTTCTCAATGCTCGGGATGCTGGAAATTTGGTCACCTTTCTAGAACATGTCCAATTAAAAAAACTACTTGTCCTAAATGTGGTGGTAATCACTCAAATTGTGAAACAAATAACTATGTATGTGTGAATTGTAAAGGACCACATATGGCCATGTACAAGAAGTGTCCAATCTTCTTAAAAGAAAAAGAAATCAGATACATCATGACCAAGCAAAACTACACTTACAGAAAAGCATTAGAACTATATTTGAAAGAAAACAGAAGCCAAGAAACAAGTCTTAATAAAGGAAAAATTGAAACAAATAGGAATGATATCAATTCACAACGTAAACAGAAGACTCAGGAAACATATAGAGATATACTTGTAACAGGACGAATGGCTAATAGCAGTACAAGTGATGATATGATGCTTAATAATGTCACTAAAGAGAGAAACTCAAGAAAAAGCATACGTCAACAAGAACATGAACATGTATCAAAAATAAAGACGATGGAGACTAGAGTATCAGAAAGGTACAGTTTAGGTGAAGAGAATATTTTATCATCACCCACCTATGAACCTCCATCTCCACCCGTAGATAAAAACCCAAAAAATACGGAAAACTCGAACAGCTTCGATTTTATCAGTACCTTCCAGAGATTCAAAGATATATGTATAACTAACGCCGACTGGGATACCAAACTTAAGCAACTGGGTAAATTAATAATGGAAATATTAGGTCAAATGATTGTTAAAGCTTTGAAGAAAGATGATATTTGTACTAAATTTATATCTATATTTAAAAATGGCTAACAATACAACTAAAATGTCTTCTCTACGTATTGTACAGTGGAATGCACGGAGCTTACGACCTAAACGTAACGAGTTTGAGTTGCTAATGGCACAAGAAAAAACACATATAGCTTTAATATCTGAAACGTGGCTGGAACCTGAATCTTATTTCAATGTAAGTGGGTATAATATTTTTAGAAAAGATAGGATAGATGGGTACGGGGGGGTAGCGATTATTATTTGCAAGTCGATAAAGGTAGAACAATGTTTTATTTCTATTAGAAATTCAGGCATAGAAGTTATTTCAATTAAGCTTTTAAACTGCAATGAAATTAAATATATAGTATTGTTATATTGCCCTTCTGCAGTTCCCACAAGTCTTGCTGACTGGGAACAAATATTCTCACTGTATCCCAACAAATGCATAATAGCTGGGGATTTTAACGGTCACCACGCAACCTGGTCTTCTAAAGCCGATGGAAGAGGAATTCAGATTTATGACACAGCTTTAGATGCTGGATATATTCCTCTTAACAATGGGAGTGCTACTAGAGTGGCTTTAGTAGATAATACTGTTCAGAAGACATCTCCCGATGTAACTTTTGTTTCGGCTGATTTGTCCGTTTCACTGTGCTGGAGTGTGATGAATGAAAATCTGGGAAGTGACCATCTGTTTGTTAAAATTTCATATAAATATAGTAATGATATGAACGCTGCTTGTATAAATAAAAAGAGAAATTTTAAGCTAGCAAAGTGGTCGGAGTATAATAAATCTTTAGAAAATTATTTATTACAACCTTTAGATTCACTTAATGTGCAATCCTTATATGATAATTTTATCAAACAGGTGAATAAAGCTGCTGATGAACACATACCTTGGATTAGGAACTGTGACCATCTAAAAAATAACTTTCGACCTAAACCTTATTGGAACACAACACTATCACATTTAGTAGCGCAACGAAGGTTGGCTTTAAAAAATTTCAGAAGTAATCCTACACCATCTAATTTAAACAATATTGAACGCAAAACAAAAGCTGCAAAAGATGCTATCTGCCAAGCAAAGACAAAAGATTGGCAAACCTACTGTAGTAGCATTGATGGACAAACGACAAGTTCTGATATGTGGAAACGCATGGGCTGGATCAAAGGAGTCAGTTCATCCAGATCCCGCGTTTCGAATGATCAGAAGATTGAACTTCTTTCTAATCTCGCTCCAGACTATGTCCAATCAGGAGTCCAACATTTTAACTCAAATAATATATTACTCGAGGCTAATTTCACCTTACAAGAAATGTGTAATTGTTTTAAACGAAAGGATACAGCACCCGGTAACGACGGGATTACATATTCCCTCATATACCATTTACCTTCGGCAGGCAAATTATACTTATTAAACCTATACAATCACATTTTTAATACCGGTAGTATTCCGACACAGTGGCGTGACATATTAGTGGCGCCAATACCAAAATCTGCACCTAACGGTGGTACCAAACTCCGACCAATCTCCTTAATCTCTTGTATATGTAAAATCTTTCATGCAATGTTAACAAAAAGGCTGGAGTGGTATATAGAGAAAAATGAACTTTTGTCCCCATTCACCTCGGGATTCAGGAGAGGACAGTCATGCCAGGACTGCCTAGTCAAATTAGTTAGCCAAATTTACTTAGGTTTTTCGCGTAAAACTTCGACTATTGCGTGTTTTTTGGATATAACTAATGCCTATAATAATGTTATAATAGATGTATTGATTAAAACCCTAGACGAAATAGGTGTTGGGAAAAAAATCTGTCAGTATCTGTGGAGCTTTTTAAATGAACGGCATCTTATTATGAAGGATGATACCGATCAAAATAAATACTTTGTAAGACATACAAATCGGGGTTTAGCGCAAGGTGACCCGATTTCACCTCTTTTATTTAACGTTGTTACAATTAAATGTTTTGATAAAATTAGAAATGTAACGTTGTGTCAATATGCAGATGATTTTGTCTTATATTCCCTTTCCAGAAACCTAAGAGAAAGTCAAATAGAATTTCAAACAGCGTTAAATGCATTTTGTCTCATTCTGGATGAAATGGGGTTACAGTTATCAGCCGAAAAATCGAAGGTTTGTATTTTTAGTAGAGGTTTTAGAAGATTACAAATAGAGCTTAAATTAGATAATGACAATTTAGAGATAGTAGACAATTATAAATATTTGGGTGTGTGGTTGGACAGATCGTTGCGTTGGAGTAAACATATTAACATGACTGTTGAAAAGGTGCAAAGGAGTCTTAATTTACTTAAGGTTTTGGCAGGTGCTGCCTGGGGTTTACATCCTAGACACTTAAGACGTATATATATTGCACTAATCAGAAGTCGTATAGACTATAGTTGCTATTTATATGATGCGAGCGCAAAATGTCATCTAGATAAATTAAATAAGATCCAAAATCAGGCTATGAGGATTATAGGCGGTTTTATCAAAACCTCGCCGATTCATGTTATGGAAAGTGAACTTGGTGTAGTTCCGCTGTACTTACGAAGGAAATATTTAGCCTACAAATTTTGTTTAAAATCAAAGGCAATAAAAAATAATGTAACTTGTAAGTTATTAGAGGATCTCTACGCTCTTCGACAAAATTGTTACTGGAAGAACAAAAACATTCCTCTATTAGCATCAGTTGTGAATGAGGTTAAAGAATTGCAGGTAGCTTCTTCCTGTCCATTACCAATGTATACTTTACGAACGTGGATAAGTAATATTAATGTTAAAGAAATAATTAAAGTAAATTTAGAATCAATTAAAACATCTAAACGTTCATACGTTAATAATATATTAAAATACGAAGTTAATAATGAACTATGTACAAAGTATAGTGGTTGGTTTTATATATTTACAGATGGGTCGAAGAGTGGAGAGGGTCATGGTTTTGCATATTATATACCTAATATAGATATAAGCACACAGGATAATTGTTTTAAAATAAGTGAACCTACATCCATAATGACGTTGGAACTCAATGCAGTCTCAGAGGCATTGACTTATATAAATAATTATTGTAGATCAAAAAATGTTGTCATCTGTACAGACAGTAAAAGTTCATTACAACATATAGCTCGATGCGCCTCTGGCCACAGAGGTGCATCGATAGCTTACATTATTTTATCTAAAATTGATGAAATTACTTTAAAAGGCATCAAACTGAGATTGCAGTGGGTTCCATCGCATATTGGGTTGCGGGGCAATGAAGAGGCTGACACATTGGCAAAATTAGCGGCTAGAAATGGAAAAGAAACAAATATTATATTAGATTATTCAGAGTTTTTACCAAAATTTAAAAATATATGCTATGATTACTGGAAAGAATATTTTAATAAACGGTCATTAGAGAAGGGTTTATGGTATAAAACCATACAGTGCGAGCCTCTTCGCGTACCCTGGTTCATGAATAGTGATGTTAGTAGAAAACTGATTGTAACTGCTCTCAGACTCAGATCTGGACACATTCCATGCAAAAAATTTGTCTTTATGATGAAAAAAATAGCTTCACCCAATTGTGAAGAATGTGGAGTTGTCGAGGACCTACAACATTTATTGATGGAATGTGTCCAATATGAGTTCAATAGGAATAATTTAATAAGATCCCTGAATTTGAACAGAACTGATGTAGGCATGTTCCATACAGTTTTATCCCAACCAAATGGCGACGATGCAAAGGATTTGTTCAAATTCATGGCTAACGTCCTGTGACAGTACAATGATTAGGTTATGATGGGACTGTCATACGCTATGCGTAAAAGCCCCTTTAAATAATAAAGAGAAAATAAAAAAAAAAGTTCCTCTCTTTGGAATGTTACACATGAGTTTGACAACTTCAGCTTTTAAACAGTAGGTGCAATACATGCACATTTTATGGTAACCACAATTAAAAATCAAGCTCTACAAATCGTAGTATATATTACATATTTCTTCAATGCGTAGATCATGCTTAACATCAATATTATGATTCACTCAGTAACGGGAACGCTTCTGTGGTCGAGATCCTTTATTTTTGCGTTCGGCATGGCACCAGTTGGCACGAAACGTACGTCATAACATACAATGTCTGTTTTTATTAAGGACCGTCTTTCTTTTATTACTCTTATAATCAATTGGAAGATATGTAAGGGGTTTATATTATTTCCATTCGAATACGCGTAAAGCGATTTCCGCGGTGCGTAGACATTGATTTATTTAGTTAGGTGACCCTGCGACGGCCGCGGCTGTTCAACGAGACGTTGACGGCTCATTTGGCAAGGTTTGCCTTCCTTAAGTGGTGAATATGAAAGAATTGATTTATTATTTTTATGTTCTATCTATTAGACCTACGCAATTGCGACAGCTAAAGAAGTTGACGTTTTCACTAAAAGTTTCAAATATGTTTTGGAGTGTTTTGTCTTAACAAGAAACATTCTAATGGAGTATCTGGGCATCATGAACTCAATTCATACTCAACTCGTTAGCAATACAAAACATGTCCGTGATAACACACACCGAAATGGCTAACTTGACTCCTTTTGACAACGTGGTGGAGAAGTAAACAGTTGACTACAATGAGACGTATGATCTATTTTTAGTTTTTTTAAACGAGTCATCCACAGGGAGCCCTTTGAAAGCGCTGAATTAATTGCAACAAAAGGATAACATTTATAAACAAGGACCTCCATTCGTCGTCAGGCCATATACTTCGTGTAGCGTAATGGATTTCGTCGTCTGGGTAATTACGTGTAAAATAAATCAATACCCTGACACACTCGCATACAGAGACAAGCTTTTAATCAGAGAATAAATATTAATTTTTAAGCCTACGCACTTTATAATTAGAAACAACTTGAAGCGTACAACCATTAAGAAGAGGTGACAGACATGTCCTTGAATACAGATTCATCAAGTCAAAAACATGGCTGAGCTAATAACACAGAATACAGCAGGGTTTAATCATTGGGTGACTTCATTGTGGACAAACGGACACAGAATATAGATAAGACGAAGATAACGGGTTCTCCAAAACTACAAGCGAGAAATTGCAAATCGCAGTCAAACAACTGGTATATTACAGGTTTTAAGGAGCAAACAATTGTTATGCAAGAACTTTCACTAACCACCCCTGTACAAACCTCTCTACGCCTTTTACTTGTCAAAAGCGTCTGAGAAAAAAACGAAAGTGCTCGCTTGATAGCAATGTTATGCTGGAAAGGCGATAATTAATACTAGTAATTCATGCTAAGTTAGATCACGTACGCGCATGTCATTCGCTGTTTGAACGACGGGCGACGAATCACAATCAATAGTTTGAAATAAGAATGTCCTTGCGCAGGAGTCGAAAGCTATGTTCGAGTACATTTTGCAAGACAATGATCATAACGGACGATGTTCTGCGCATATCTTATTTGTATTGGTTCTTTAATGTGTTTAGTTTTATGGTGTTATTGTGCCAACTGTTACGTGGTAACTGTCTTTTGTCACAAACTTAAATTCGTTTTGTGTGTCGAGTTACATTTCATTATGTACGGCGAGTTTATTGTACGTGACAGGTGGAAATAGTTATATTATTAATAAACGTATGTTACTGCGAACTTTGCACTCGACATGATTCGGTTATAACTTATGTGGCGGTTAACGAACTCGTAGACATCAGGAAAAAAAAACTAATTTCGGAAGTCGGTGTCTTTGGTTTTGTATTTTAGTTTTTTGCCACCGACTTCCGAAATTAGTTATTTTTCACTTTGCAGTGTTTTTTGTTATAAGTCGGTTGTTTTTTTTTTGTAAAAACGTTTTTATTTTACACTTTTTAGTTGTGAAAAGCTGAAGTCGGTCAGACTGGACGCTGACTTCAACATAGGAAAAGCCTAGCAAGCAAACGACGCAATTTCGTTTAATTGAATTTTATCACATAATTTTGTTTTAAAAACCTACATTCAATTTTTTCGCATGGTAAGAAATCTTTCTTGGAAATTCAAATCAATCGTTTTGTTTGTAGCCATTTGCAAGTCTATCAAGATATCTTTAACAAGTTGCCATGTCGTAGTCTGTGTAAGTCTCGCATGTATCTGTGTCTAAGGACAATCGAGACACGCCACCGTGATGAGCACAGAACTGTAGGCATTCACCTACTTACGCTCACAGCGTCCATAATACATATTATACACCTTAACACCCATGTCTATTGCAATTTATAAAGTTACATGCTCAAGCACCTTGCAATATTCAGTTGCATTACCATAGCTGTAGCTTATTAGGCAGAAAAGCTTAGTTATGTAAACTCTTTGATTTTTTTAAATCAAAGTCTAAAATTTTGAAAATTTACGCTCCATTTTCTGCTTTCACTAACGCCCAATGAAAGCATTTAATTAGTAAATTAAGTAGTGCTTTGATTTAATACGTACTTAAGTGTTTATTCATATTTTCAGAATGTTTAATTTCTAAATCAAAGCCATCACCCCACCTATAATTGGGCACGCCACAATTGCGGCGGTATGTCCCCTCTTTGAGGAGTGGCTGGTGAGGCGTCACGGCGTCCTCACCTTCCGCCTGACGCAGGTCCTCACCGGGCACGGGTGCTTCGGGAGGTTCCTGTGTCGGATAGGGCAGGAAGAGACGCCAGGGTGTCACGATGGGCAGCTCGCCGCCCGGTAAGGACCAGGCCCGGGTCGACGGTGCGTCGTGTTCCGCGTGCGCCTCAAAGAGATGCAGTCAGCATAGCGTGGGGTCCTTAAGGACCGATGCCTGCCCCAGGGCCGTGGAGCGTACCAAAGAGTAACCGGGGTCCCTGGGGCATATAGGCAGGTGAAGGAACAGGGGTGGGTTTTAGTCAGTAAAAGTCTGACACGCCCTTCCGCTCCGCCCAGAGCGGGAGAGGTCATTTGATGATTGCCCAACCCACCAAAAAAAAAAAAAAATAGCTATAATAGCATTACTAACAAACTGGAATCCACACGGGTACAGTTACAAATTTTACGCCAAAATTCATTTCAGTCAACGATGTTAACTGAAGAAAATCGATTACTATGTAAAGCATTAAAGAGAACAAGCCACAGAGCTTGAATCCACAAAACATTTTTGTAACTGAATCTAGTCAAATTGGACCGGTAGGCGTGTAATTTGAAAAATATTATTGGTCGAATCCCAAACCAGCCTGGCGAAAATGATAGTCATCATGGAAGAGAACAATAGAAAAAGGTTTTGCCATCACTGATAAGCATTCCTGAGTCGTGCTTTTAACATTTTTAGAAGTGGATTCGTTATCAGGAAAGATACTGGATTTATGTAACAAAACAGGCTGTGAATCACTTCTCTGATAAGCATTATCGAAACCATGTGATTGTTCGCCGCTTCCTTCCAGTAATGAAACAATTAAAAACCAATGACTTTCTTTGCCTTAAAATAGGACTCTTTGTGAGATAAACTCTATTCCAAATGGTATTTCAAATTGAACAAATATCAACTTTATTTCAATGGAAATACGGTAATATTTAGATTGACTAGCACACTTGAAAAAGTTTTAAAAATTGTTTGAAGTTATAGCGTAACATGATCTTTATTATGTAGGAGTTAGTTATTTTTCCAGAAATTTATATTTGTTCATATATTTGGAAAATAAGTCGTTATTGCAGATTTTTTAATTATTATAATTTTAAATACATTTTATGTAATCGTACGCAGAAATTAGCCGTACTTTCTACAAGTTGCGCAACAAAAATTCGAAGTTAGTTTAAATAAAAATTGATCTTATAGTTTGCGAATGGTATAAAAGGCATAGCTATATATCTTAGTTACTCTTTATCAGTTATAGTTTGACACATGTCAGATTTGAAAAAAGAAGTAGCAGTAGAAGTTCCGCGCACAATAGGTAGGTACAAATGTATATCTAAAATACCTTAACATTAAGGTTAGGTACTTTTAACATTTATTATTTGGCAATTATTTAAATGTGGCATTTAATCCTCGTCTTTCTTAATTAAAATGCCGTGAAATCAATATTACGCCATGATTACACTAATGATGACACTCCATTGTTGCCGTTTAAGGCACTAGTTTACACGTGGAACCTGAACTACACTCAACTTCGACCTTAAAATTTTATGGCAGTGCCAAAGGACCACGTTTTTTTCTTTGTTGAGACGTGTAACTTCATATGGTACGACTTGGTCCTAATGTACAATCACTGCTAATATAAAAAAAAAACGGCCAAGTGCGAGTCGGACCCGCGCACGAAGGGACGTGTTACTTCATATGGTACGACTTGGTCCTAATG
>VKGM01008328.1:13062-38087 GCA_007844875.1 Busseola fusca | reverse complement strand
TATAAGTACCGTGGTGGCAGCAACGCGGCACGCAACATCAACGACGTTTACGGAGCTAACACTACGAACCAACGCACCACCTGTTTGTTGGAGAAGTTAGCACATCTCCAACCAGCATTGGTCAATCGCTCCTCTCCGCTGCTCCTGCACGACAACGTGCGACCTCATAGGTACTGCACAACAGACGGTCTCCAAGTTGCAAGAACTGGGGTAGGAAGCTCTCCGTCATCCGCCCTACTTACCAGACCTTGCGCCTACAGACTACTACTTTTTCCAGAATTTGGATAACTTCTTGGCGGAAAAAAAATCAATACCCGAGAGGCAGTACAAAATGCCTTTGAAGAATTTGTTGCCTCCCGTCCAGCCGATTTCTTTAAGAAGGGCATCAATAAACTGCCACTGCGTTTGCAAAGATGCATCGATTGCATGGGTGATTACTTCGATTAATACAAATAAAAAATACATACAAATTCGTTTAAATTTTTTCATACCAAACGGCAATTTCATAGGTAAAGACCTAATATTTGTTTGGTATTGATATGCTCTGCGCCGGCTTTCAAGAAACGGTATTCAGCAACTTCTTGATCCAATCACACACCATTATTTTGTACCCTTATGCTATGTGTGTGGTTGTCTGCGAAATTTATATGTAGTTTGAGTTGATCAACAACATGGGCAACGTTTTCAAATTTTCCTCTATTGTTGCAATCAACTGCCTCTACGTATCTGTTGTTTTCCGAAAACATCGACCAGGCAATCACTGAAGTTCACATTCTTGCATACAAGTGAAACAAATTCAATTTGGTTGTGTTTTTGGCGTTTCGATCAATACATCTGAATTTCATAGTTCTCATTGTGGTGTAGGTCAGGTAGTAAAGCCATAGTTTTTTGTGGTAGTTCATTAGGTCAAGGCGTCGCTTACTATTCGTCTTGCGCAAGGCGCACTGACCCAAGCCCGATTATGCAAATAGCTAAACGTACTGTAATAATAAAAATATGACGTTAATTCTTGTACTTTAAATATTTTGATAAATATAGGACACAGTTTCTATGAAATGATGTAGCCAAGGTCGTAATTTGAACGAAAATTTTTCGAACTTAGCATACATTTTCAGCAATTTATTTCTTAAAACACACTCTTTGTTGTGAATATTAATAGCAGTGGCTGTACCTTTGACCTATTCAGATCAAAGTGAACTCTGCTTTCGGTATATTTTGTATTTTTAAGCGGTTTTTGTGGGTCTTTAATATTACAAAAGTTTCCACAGAGTCAATTGCTATTGCCAAATTTGTAGTCTTTATATTCGGTGAAAAAATATTATGAAACTGTGTACATCTATAAAGGTACCTCAATAGTAATAACGTCTTGTCATTCGAATTAAAAGGAACCGTTCGTGACACTTTTACCATGGCACGACATTAAACTAATAACCGGCTACATGACCTTCTAGATATAAATATTTAAATTGGAATTATTGATTTCCAGAATCGTCGGCAAAGGTATACAATTGCCCGAAAAACGTTTGTCCTGCAGACAGATGGAGCACGACGAGGTCATCTCGATGCATTACAGCGACTACGAGGAGTTCAGTGAGAGTGAGGAGCGGCTGTCGCAAAGTAGCACTGACGTCACGCCGCAGAACTCACCCAGGGTCTCCGTCGCAGAGGATCTGGGCGAGCATAGGCTATCCAGAGAAAAGGTATCCTTCTATCCCATGTATAATGACGAAACGGACATACCCGACGCTTTCTGCTCCCTCCTCCAAATCACACCAATACAAATTCATAGCCCCTATAGAAAGAGACAGAATCCGTCCATTCTGAGATCTGATCTAGCATCCTCTCGATGGATGAGAAACCTCAGACCAGACTCATCTTTAAATTGTGATAGAAATAGTGCTAAGTCTTTTGTTTCTTTGGACACTAGAAATTACGGGAACATGGCTTTGAGTGCGTCGGAAAGAAATTCGTTGATGAATAACAGAGTTGTAACTGCAAGGCATAGAGATTTGGCAAGATTAGAACCTATATGCACGCCGGAGATACCGCAGAGTGACGTCACGAGGTTACCCAATAGTATTTCGTCTCACTACAGTATTAGAAAGGTTTCGTTGCCACCTCTGCTTTTGGAGGAAGACAAAAAGAAAGTTTCGATTGGCTCAGCTAGGAAACATAATGTGCGAACTAGAAGGTCTGTTCCTAAAGGTACATTCCAGTTGGATAGGGTGAAATATAATTGACATATTTTTAATCATCAACTACGAAATTCAGATTTTTGGTACCAAATTTTTTTTATTTTGATTATGGGGTGTTAGAATCTCAACAATGCATGTGACTTTATGTCTGAACTAAAGACAACATTTTAATCACGTCCAATATTATATTAGATTTCGACTTAGAAGTTAATATGCTTCCACATTGAGGTTAATTCATTCCCCTTCCCACATAGCCAACATTGTGATTTTCAAAGTGTCCTTGTGATGTGGTTCCTGGAGGAAAAAGGAGTCCATCACTTCATTCCTACGAACTTGTGATAGAGACTAATGCCTATTTGGCTACCTTTTGTTACTTTATAATTTACTGCCCTTACTACTGAAACAAACCTTATCTCTGTTACATAAGGTCGACATTTCGATGTGATGGTGAGCTGGCAGAAATCTTGGATTGTAGTGTTAATTGCACAATAAATATATGTTTTGCAATACTTATATCAGTCAGGTATGTCTATTATTAATATAGAGCTTATTTAATGTATGGAATTGTTGATAAAACCACGTATTGTCACCAAATGTTGTACAATATACAAAGTTCACTATTTTTGTATAAAAATCTGACCGACGGAAGTAGGGGTTGTACTTTTGTTATTATTAATTTCTAGTCTATTTACTAGTCTTTAGATGTATAACATGTATTTGTGATTAATTCTTGTGTTGTAAAGCACAATTTTTCGAGTGTACATAAATATTTCGTTAGTAGTTACTTGAGATTGAATGCTATGCCACATTATGAATATATATTTTCTTTATAAAGTAGGTATCCTTTTTTTAACCACTTCCCTATCTCTGGGTCTGTATAGCTTTTGAAACTGGTCGAGTCTTGGGTCTCCATGACTGGCCGATTTTTAAGTTTGTAAAGTTTTGGAAAGCAAGTTTTTATGGGTATCTTCCTGGAATAGAGCAGGTGGACGCTACTCTTCGTCCATTTGATTTTATCTAAGTGTGATATTCAAACATTTTAAAGAAAAAATACCAGGTAATCAGTAAAACGAAATATTCAAATACAAATACAGAATTTATTTTGATATTTACATTATTTGCATTTTATTAACAATCAACATCAACAATATTAAATAATTTGTTTTCGTGGTGTGATACATTTCAAACAGTCTGATAATGTTACATAGCCCGTGGTGGGCGCCATCTTATTTAGGTAGGTGCACAAAATGTCGCCCGAGACCATGGGATATGTAACATCATATGTCATATGGTGGTTTGTAAATGGTTACCTAGAAGCGGTGAAACATGGGGTTATTATGCTGAGAATTTGAGCAACTGCGGAGAAAGCTGTGAGCTTGATTTTTGGGTTGCCATTAGAAAATATAAACCAATCGATTGCGCAAAATTTGATTTATTTCGAATAATTATTAGACAATTTCTGAAGTAATTTATCGAATTTCATATCATTTCCATTTTTAGATTGAAAATTAGGATAATTTTTAGAATTTTCTTAATTTGGCAACCCGTTGTATTGAGGCGTATTTTGCGCCAAAATTATCAAAACTTTTTATTTGATTTTATTTGGCACTGTGTAGGATGCATGTAGTAGTAGTCATGGACATTTGGTTAATTGTTTAGATGTCTGTTATGTTTGTCATGTTATGACTGTTTAACTGATCTAATAAAAAACCAAAATGCATAAGTATCTGGATTTTACTTACCATTTAACCATAAACTTGGAAATAAAGATCCACTTTACTATACCTTGCATAGTAACTATATCATGCATTATTATACAGTGCCAAAATAATTCAGGCCCGATTATCAGGGTTCAATAGCACTTGGTTCAAATTCAAACCATATGCACGAACAAAGGTTTCAATGAAAACCAATCTGATAAAAGGACTTCAAAAACCCATTGTTTGAGACCAGACTCGGTGCGATAGAGCATTCAGTTATGTTGCTATTTTAAATCTTCTTCATTTACACAATATAAATTTAAATTGTTACAATATTTTATCTCACAGCCATCATTAATATATTGATACTACTTTAATAAGAGAGGACTAGTGTAACAACACGTTAGATGGCGTCAGCTTACAAAAAGGGTCTAGCGAACATTCGTTATAGAGCGTAAGATTTATATATACGTATATATAATACATGAAAAATTCACCTTGTCCGTTCTAAAAACGATAACAACCTCAAGCTATTAGCAATAGTCAACAATGTTGTTAATTCTAGAATTTAATGCACACAGAACATGGATTTACTAAGTAAGTATGCTTAGTAGGCATTTTTTAGTTAGTGTTTTTTTTTGTATAATTATCGATCTAGTAAGTGATTTCGTAGATTGTAAGATATCGTTGAATCGTAGAGAGAAATTTCGGGGGCGGAAATATCTAAATTACCTTCGTCTCGCTTCGTGTTGCCGGAGCATGTGTCCACTAACGGTTACCGATGGAGTTTTTATCAAATATACAATGTTGTTAACGTATGGTTATTTGTATAATTTTCTCACGATTTTTATACACTAATAAAGTGAGCTTCAGAACGTCACTGACTTTCGGGGTTCACTAAAAAGGTTCAAAACTAAAAATCTAATTATTGTTGAATGAAGTTATAAAGCCAATTAATACATTTCCATCTACACTTCAGTGGACACGTGCTCTGCAAAGTTATATTTTAATTACAATATAAGAAATGTTGTTTTCGTGCCATTTGTCGAGATCCCATACATTTTATTCTAATCCGAAGAGCTAAGACGATTAGATCACCACCACTAAATACTTGCGCACGTCAAATTGTCGTATAAATCTGGTTTTAAATATAAATTGCGTTATTATCTAATAAAATATTGCAAAAACAAACTAACAGTGACAATTTGTGTGATAAATAGGCTACAGAAGTGAATTAAAATATTTTCACAAACATCCAACGTTCCATTATTTTTTTTATTTCATAAGTTACATCCGCTTACGTTCAATAAATCCTGCTTCGTCAAACAATGTAATATTTTAATTTACTTCTGTTTAATAATAAATTATAATCGCGTCTAGAATATAACGTGGTCGTATGGCAAGCGCGCGTTCGTCGGCGCCTCCACCGACACCTTACGTACGTACGGCCACTAAGTATCACCTAGCAACAAGTTTCGTCGAGAACATGCACACGGTACATTCGGTACATACACATTGCACATAAACAATAATGGTAACATTAGACGTCAAGCAAACACACGCAGAAGGACTCAGCTATATTCTCTCTCGTTAAGGCGATTATACAATTTTAAACACTATTTTTATTTTTTAAATTGCACACTGACCCACCTCTATAAACTTTTAATTGCGATAAATATATTGTAATGCTGTATAAAAATATTAAAGGAAAAATCGTCATTTAATATTAATACTTATTTAACATTCATATTTTAATCCCAAATCAATAGCGTGTATTTTACATTTTTACAATGAGACGTCCGAACTCTATACCTAACTAGCATACAGTGACATCGAAGCCTAATTCACAACAAACTACACACGATAGTATTTGAATATAAACTTTTTAATGTAACCGTAGCCTTCTATTTTAATGCAAAGGAGACGTATATTGAAAAATTCTTATGTAACATACAAAATTACATTTGACTATTTACAACATTCTAGCTAAAAACTTTAAAAATTGAGTGTCGAATGCAGCTCGCGGCGGTACACTAAATATTAGGTACCTAGTTTGGCTAGGGCTCCATGCATAGGTCACTACTTACCGATATATCAAGCTCAAATTACAACTAACCCACTATACTCGGTTGTGTGCGGTGTCAGTAAGTCGCCCCGTCGCCGTCGCCCCGTCGCCGGCGCCCGACTCGCCCCCTACCTTGGCAGACATATTGGCGATGCCTACTCGGCCGAATAAGCCAATATGATCAATTTAATTAAATATTTTGGACAGACCGATTAGTTTTAATTACATAAATAATATTCTATCGTGCACAACCATCTCATAAACTTTACAATTTTGCCCGGTGGTTTATTGTGTAATATTATAACTGATTTTTTTTTGTTAGCCCCTTGCATAAAGGTAGATAGATCATTTTCGTTTTAACACGGATACGAGTGTGTTAATAAAGTACAATTGTACTTTGGAGTAATAGTAATACACTTTATATTTTTAAATATTTGTCGCATGAATATTCGTTTATTACAGGGCCTCATTTTTGTACTTTTTCGTTCGGGTACTTTGCTCTATGGATAATGTAGTGACTTTACAAAAATATGGCAGTATGTTTGCATTCAATTCCTTTACGAACTAGGGTAACTGTGCTATTTCCGTTATTGGACCGAATTAAGCGCAGGTTGAATACTCAGGACTTTACACACATGTTCGAGTATCCGTAGAGCGCATACTATGGAATATTCCGGGGAGATACAATATCGAATATCCACTACAAGAGCACACATTCGAATATTCGTGAAAGTTTCCACATTAACCTATGATCTGTACTGTTTAAGGCCGGTTTTGCCTATTCTATTCTATTCGAATGAATGATATCTATATGATTGTGATAAAGATATCTATATACAGGATGTTTGATAAAACTTCAAATACTTACTATCAGTAAAATTGAGGTATTTATTAATTATTAGGTATTAATATAAATGAATTTAGTGCTTTTGCGTGCGTGCGACGCGTAGCGGGCTTCGTGGGGTACTCATACTTTATATATTCATCAAACATCTTGTATTTTAGTAATAATTATTGCATTACGTTGTATTAAGTACTATTCGACGTTCTGTAATGGTTCTAATTGGTGAGGCAATGTCAACTAATGCCTAATAAATTCTAAAAAAGGAGCTCTAACCAGCTGCACCGCCGGATGCCTGGTGTCGGTGAGCGCGAGGTGAGTGCAGCCGGCTAGAGCATCTTATCTAATACAATCAACATAGTAAACTATGAGAGTCCACAATCGTCAAAGCACCCGGAGTTAACACTAAATACATCGCAGGCTTCAGAAGCCTATCTATTTTAACAACGATTCGAAAATAATATCACACATTTACAGCAAAATTACACTTCGCACTCGGTGTCCCTCGCAAACAAAAATCCATCTTCGAATTTGAACTAATCTCGCAATGGCATCGTTTCGTAGTTTATAAATTATTTCAGTTCATTTATATTTCATGTGCAGCGCCATGTTTCACGTCCACTTTGACAACCCCCCCGCCAAATATCAGGAAAAAAAGAAAAGAAAACAAAAATAAAAAAATATAGCATAATAATTTTATTAAAATAAAAATAAAACAAAAACGTGGTACTATAAGGTGAGGCTGGAAGTTACTATGTTCTTGTAACAGTTGAGCATACTTTTATGCAGATTTGAAGATGAAAAACGCGTCATTAAGTTTGTTTACTCTCTCAAGTTTATGGAAAGAATATGTATTCGATTCTGCATGAAAATATTCAACTAGTAGTCTAACCTTAGTAATATAGAGATTTAATAAAAAAGAAGATAAACAATGAGCAATGAAACTGTATACATACTACTACCATACGTGCAATTTTAATATGGCAGTGTCTTAAAACTAAATAAAGAATTCAATGTGAATCCATAGAAAATAAAAAATTAAACATCTAAAAACTTAAAAAATAGTGACTAAAAATAACTTTGTTCAATCACAAAGTAACGATGATGATATGATGTGCTTAACAATCAGTCGATGAATAACATTAAATGCTTATAATATGTCTATATTTCAGCTTTAAAAATAGCACTTAATTACGTGAAAAGTGACGGAAAAAAACTACAGAATAAGGAATGGATGTTCTAAGAAAAGCGATAGCCTACACCTAAGTCCATTTACACGTGAAACCAACATGCAATTAAAAGTTTAAAAGGTTCATTTTCTTGAGCATTGCTTACAAATAATTGAAGAGTCCTTTGGAAACAATAAAAGAAGTTTTTGGCTATAAGAAAGACAGCAGAGAAACTGTCTTTTTGAAGAAATTGATAACAGTTTGTTGAACAAACTGCCAGAAGTTGTTAACTGGACGAAGTTTCTAATATCCAATGTTACAACAGTGGTTCTTTGATTTTTATATTGGAACCAGTTATACATTTTTAGACTCGTCCATTCCGATCCAATCGTAGCTCCTGCAGGTATAGTTAAACTTACTGTACTAGATACTTCCTGGGATCAAGAACTACTGTTGTAGGAAGAAAAGAGGTGTGTCAGGACTCTGCCGATAGTGTGTATGCATGTGTGTATGTTATCTCCAACACCTTTAAAACAAGCCTATAAACCACCACCGCATAATATCAGTTAATATTAGTTAAATATTGAAAGTCGTTGTTTAGCAATTGTGACAATATTGTATTGTGAGTCAAACTTGCAGTGTGTACCGCTGTAGTCAGTACTTTGGAGGTAGTCACAGCTTCCTACCTGACGTCTCTCAGTATGCGGTCTGTTATAAATCTGCCGCTCTCGTGATAGGTTCGCAACAGACTGGGAGCCCATGTTGTTAATAAGCAATTACCTCGAAAAGTCCTGATATTAGCGGTATACTACCGGTCAACACGGATAAATACAGCTGGTGTGATGTGCCATAACATTTCATTTTCCAAATCTCTACTGTTGCCTTAAATTACGTTTGAACCTTTAAAATTTATATAGGTACTCGTTAACAATAGCGTTTTACTGAACTCCGTCTAAAGTTTTATCCTAGACATCGAAAGCTTTTATATATTCTTAAAGCGCTTTCTATAAATTCTGCTTCGTTAACAGCTTTTTTAAAACTATCCTCTTTTGTGGCTCCTATAGACTGCCTTTCTCGTGACTTATAAGATCCAGTTATTGTTCTGAACTGATGGAGGGGCTATAGACTGCGAGACCAGTCGCTATAGGAGTCTATATCCATACGTTTTAAATATTAAGTTTTCGTTATATTATTGCTTTTAGTTTTAGTATATAGATACAGCTAAACAAACGAATGCTAGTCTATACAAGAGTGCGTTTGAGGAGTGTAGATTGCTGTGCAGGAAGTGTTCAACTTAGAATACTAACATATACAGTTGACAAAATTAAAATAAAACGGGGCAGTTGAGGTAGCAACACTCCCATTCATGACTAAATAAGTCAGAAAAAAATCTAGTTATGTGGACGTTTACCCGAGAGTCGAGGTTAGAGTGCGGGAGTGATGCTTCGGGGTTAGTCAGGGACGGATGTGTCCCACGCCGCGCCACGCCTCGCGAGTCACGTCACGTGGCGCGGCGTGCGCGTCCCGGGTGTCGGGCGGGGTGGGGCAGGATTGTCGGAGTGGGGGCCTACAGCCTAGATGTAGGAGTAGGGCCCGTCCGTGAGGGCGCTGCACAGCAATAGTCAGGAGGCGTCGTCCTTGCCGCCCGAACCCGCCGCCGCGCGCCGCGATGAGCGGTACTCCACGCCCGGGTCGAACTGCATCAGCACGAACACCTGCACACAGATATGACAAGATTTTCAAGTACGTAGTTCCCATGAGTATCCATGGAATTTCTCGACCGTTATCCATGGGAATCTTTGCTTAACGCTTTGCAATAGACAACTTCGTCTTTCCGACTGACCTACTCCAATACAATTCAATAATACTTGTAAATGGTTTAATTGGAATATAAGTTTGAACTTTCTAGATTCGAAAGATTTTGCGAGTATACTAAATGTTACCAAAAGAAATAGGATATTCCAAAATGTTAAGAATTAAATAGGTATGAAATCTGAGTACCTATTCATTACACAAAAATGTGAACATAATCACCTGGTCGGTAGGCAACAGTGAGAAGTCATCAGGCGGGTTTGTGATGACATATCGCTTACTGCTGGCGTCACATGAGGAGGACGTATCCCGAAACCGGTAGAGTCCAATACACAGCATCCCATAGGTGCTGAGCGCGGCAACAAACAGGTCGCCGTACTTGCCGGCCTCGCCGAACTGCGCCAGCGGGCCGTCGTACAACGAGATCTGACCAACTCTACACCGATCCCTGAGAACAGACATATATTTATTTTAGCACATCAATAACGCGCGTATTTGACATTAAGAAATGAACAGGTGTAGAATTTAGAGAGTTCTACAGTTGTAGTTTTGCAGGAAATGTGCACGTTTAACAGCTCAGGATATTGAAGGATACGGTGGAGGTCTGCCCGGCTTGGGCGGAGCACCGCCCTGTCCTCGTGCCGGCGATAGACGGCGGCGATATTTCGCGTCCGGCCCTGGTCCAGGCCATGGTCCGGAGCGAAAGTGCATGGCAGGCCGTCACCTCCTGCGAAGCAGTATTGCTTGCAAAGGAGGAGTCGGAGCGCGTGAGGGAGAGACAATCGCAGCGCCCTCACGCCCCTAGCCGCCGCAGGAGACGCCCTGTTTGTCGGGAGATAACAACGAACTCCCGGCCACCGCCGGCTTGCGGGCAAGGATCAGGCCCGAGTCGACGGCGCGTTGTGTTCCACGCGCGTCTCATCGAGATGTCAGCACATCGTGACGCGGTCCACAAGAACCGATGCCTGCCAGAGCCGCGGGTTATTCGAAAGAGATACCGTAGTCCCTGGCGCACAGGCAAATGAAGGAACACGGGTGGGTTTTAGTCAGTAAAAGTTTGATACGCCCTTCCGCTTCGTCCAGAACGGGAGAGGTCATTTGATGATTACCCACCCAACAAAAAAAAAGTTTGTGGGAGGATAGTAACCAAAGAGGTTTTTATGTTACCTATTAGCTAAGCTCTCTGGCGTAGAGTACCCGCCGCGCAGGCCGGCTCCTTCGGCCAGGATCAGCTCCAACTCAGGCGTCGCACCGCCCGTGATCAGCGAGCGTATCAGCGTTAAGGCATTTTGGTTGAAATAAGTCTAGAACAGATTTATTAAGCATTAGTTACTTTGAAGGCTCAAGACGAGTAAATTCTGGCGCAGGTTACAAAAAAGCCATCGTAGCTATACCTACAGCACATCAATATTTTTTCACACTAGTAACATATTATACTTATCAGAGCCGTTAGTAGAACGATTGGAACGATAGTTCTAGCAATCAAAATCAGCAGTGCAGTCCAATCTGAGAGTCCTTGCAATCCAACTCTCAATTGCGTGACACTCCTATATGGATTTAATATAAACATACACTCATAATGAGGTATTGATTCTTACGGTGGACATAAGTGAGTCAAGCACGCTGACGGCGAAGGCTGTACCGCACGCGAAGGGCTGCGTCAGGTACAGCTCCGTGTCCGGGTCGTCATCGTCGTCTTGGTCCAGGAACTGCACGTTACTGTCGTTCACCAATTCTGCAAGAGAAAAAAATATGAAACTAAGTCTACGTGAAAATGGATATCGTCAACAACGGGTTGACGAAGTTGGATCATACTGAAATTACAGTTGAATAAGTCTCTTTCTCATTTGGTGCTCTTTTCAAGTAAGCAAATAAAGCTGCTCAGTGTCACTGTGAATCAGATAGAAGAGGCGTAAGAAGACAAACTTACCAGTAATCATAGGCACATTGGCACCATACACGGAGCCCCGTCTCTGCAGCAGTACTGGTGCCGGCGGCTGTCCAGGCGGCGGCGGCGCCGTACTGTTCCCATTAGTCCCCACTCCTGCACTCAGCACCCCTATCGTGTCGTCGAACGTCATAGCCTTGATGTTCAACGAAGCCAAGATAGCTTCCTTGTCTGCCAGTGTGGGATCATCGTTGGATGGCACCTTCGCTGATAGGATGCAGCACATATCACACAAGTTCACATTAACTGCACGCAAGTCGGCCCGGCTTAGCGGTGAACCCTGAGGAAGAAAACAAGTGATTCAAAACATATAGTTATATTGGTTATGAAATAAATCTAGTACGTTGCATGTTGAATCAGGATGTAAGTGGCAATAACGAGGTCAAATAGCGTTGCTCACATTCAAAACAGAAATCTTGGGTAGATTCTGCAACATCTTCCATTCTCTTCTAATATAGTCGACGCTTCCCACGATGACCACGTGCTTGAGCTCGTGATAGTGGAAGTTAGAGGCTCTCAGCGGCATCACCAGGTTCCGAAGCCCGATGAGCGGCGAGTCGGGGTCCGCGAATAAACACACTACCACGTGCCCGTTCAGTACTGTCATGGCCGCTTGGTTCCTGTCCTGTAAAAGAGAAATGTTTGTTGAGATTGAATATTGGATGATGTTAGATGGACCGAAGTTCATATTGGAATAGACATAATCAAAAAGTTAGTTATTTACTATATATACTTACTAATATACAATCTTCCAAGTTCCTTGCGGGGCTCCAATGGAACATCCCAGTGGAGTCGTATTTCATTTCAGTCTTTTCGAAGTCGAAATCTTTCGACTGGTCGTCAGCCAAGCCCGCAGGTAGGCTGACACCATTGCTGTTTTGATTACCACCACTGCTTCTACTCGTTGGCCTGTACAAAAGTTGGATCTCAGTAAGGGTATCCATCAACTTTAACTTTCGTGCGTCTAAACAAAATGTGGTTATGTAGATGATTTTATAGTTTCTGTTTATTGTTTCCAATTTAATCTAGTAGAGGGAATTGAAAGGTTATGGGCTAAAAGTTAGATCATTGTTACTGGGAATGGGGAATATGAAGAGATAAGAATCGCCACTACAGAAGATAGCTTCTAATTCACTACAGTGGATTCTGGGGCAGTAGAACATTTGACTCAATTGATTTAATATTGGATTCTGGAGATGAACCAAGTTATTTCTGAGTGGTATTTATTTTACTAGTGATGCAATCTGAAACTACTGATTGCGTTGTAGTTATTGAAAACAATAATATCCAAACTACTTTTTGTATAGGAATGCGCATCGCAGACAAAAATATTGAAATGTGTATAGGCATATAGTGACATAAACATGCTGTAGTTGTGTGTCGTGCGGAATTCAAATGCAGTACACGGTACAATATTAAAAATAAACTCCTAAACGTATTCGAACTAAAATATTTGACTAGTGAGGCAAGCACTACTCTACGAACTTAATCGAGAAAAGTCTGCGCAATCGTCTGCACTGCTAAGTCCGAGGACCGTGCAATACACACCCAATGTAGGCAACATTGACGCATGGCTGACTTAACTCGTGTAAAAGAATTCAATTACTTTGCAAATATCAAAACTACTGATAATAAAATGATCTAGCTGAATAATTTTCAATTACATGAGTTTTTTCACTTCGTAGGCAAGGTGATAGGCCTGGTAATTGGTATCTTGATCCTGGGGATTCCTGTAACACAGGTTCAAAGAGTCGTCTCCGTTTCTTTTTTTTAGGAAAATAAATGTGCAAACAGGTAGTAATATCAATTTAGTGCTTTGTGCACGTCGTGCTAAAATAAAATACTCGAATAACAAGCCGCGATAGAAAGTGAAATCAAGGATAGAAGAAGAGACTTTATGGAATGTATTTAGATTCATTAGTTTAATTTTAATATAATATATTATTTTAATTATAAGTTGGACCATGTTTTGGAGATTAGATCGGCTGCTTTCTATAACTTTCTGAAGCCGATGCACGGTGTCGACAAGATCAAAATATTAGATAAATTAATACACGGGTTGTGTTGCTTGGCTCCAGAGAAAGCTCCAATTATAGCGTTATTTAATTGGGAGTGATGATACATGACTGAAAGAAGATCTTTTGTTTCAAGAGACAGATCATAGACAGAAAATGATTTATCAACACTAATTATCTCATGTGTATGAAAAGGAATAAGAAAACAGATTCTCAAAGACAGAAATGTATTTTGATTCAACTTCTGAAATTCTATCATGAGTTTGTAACACCAACTGATATACGCTAAGCTACACCATGTACCACCACTCGTTAACATTTAGTAATTAAAACGATATAAGTATTAGTTCTGTGGTAGACTCACGTATCTGGCGGGGCCCTGTTGACGTTGGGTTTGACCTTGTTCACTTGTCTTGTGGTGGTGGTATTCATCAGCTGATTCGCCATTGGGGACAATAGCGTTGTCGGTGCTGCGTTCCGGTGATTGCGATTTATTACTAGAGGAAGAAAACCTTGATCAGTTTCTTGTTTCTTTTTTCTGTTATCTGTAGGTACGATAACCGGCCATAAAAATTATACATCGAGTTTTGGAGCATCGTTTCTATCACTGATACCTCCGTGACAATCTCTTTCTAATGCGCGATATGTTGTACCTACAACAGGGATCTTTTGGCGCTCCATTGACGCTGACTGAGGGGCTCTGTTGGTAAACCTTTGTGCAATCGTTTTGAGATGTCATTTGAAAAGCATCAATAAAACAAAATGGCGGCTTTAGATCCGATTTTGGCCGTGCGCCAAAAAGCGTTAAAAGCGTTCTGGCACGATGGTCTTCTGTCTTTGATGGCGATTGAGGTAGGCCACAGGTTAGCCAAAACGGAGAAGTTTTGTTTTGGCTAACATTTGGCCTCAGGTTTCTCTTTGTTGGTTCAGATGTTCAGGCCATATCGTTGTTTGTTGTTAATAAGGTGGTTGTGTGGTTTCAAGATTTTTCTAGTGTGGCTATTGATCTTATCATCGCTTCTATGATTAACATAAAGACTAAGGATAAATGTCACAAAATAATTTGAGCACATACCTAAGTATTTGTTGAAATTTTAAATAAACACTAGATAAAAGAGCTCAGAAGTTCAGTGTTCCTTGATACAACAAAGACACTCTGTGGTATACACTCCCCTAATGTATTTGTTAATGATGAACACGGGAATGATGTAGTATTGTCATATTGCAAGTACTTACAACTAGTATCCTCCCCTCTTTCCCTCGCGATTTCGCCTGAAAGGTAAGAAGAACAATTTACGCAAAAATGTTACTGAAGGATGTTGTAAAAGCAGCAAAGCTTGTGAGTTTTGATTTTAATTTACTTTAAATATTGCATTTTTTTCTAAAGTAATTGTAAAGGTATCTAAATTTGAAGGTACTGAATTTATTTAAAAATCTATTTGAATCAATTTTTTTTATTTGATAATTACTTGGGCCCAGTTAAAATATAATTACTTATGTAGGTATTCTTAATCAATATTCTACAACAAAAGCATAGATGTACCCACATAGCATTCACTTTAGCGTTGCCAATTTTGGACATAATTGATATAAATAGATAAACGTATTCAATTTGATAATTTTAAGTTATCATTCAAATTGTAAATCAATCAGGGCGGCTGCAGCCGCTGTTTCCTTGACTTTCATTACAATCGGATCATATGTTATTATACTAATACATAATATTATCCATGAATTGGCAACTCTTTTAATTAACATGGTAGGTATTTAATCATTCAGACAAATTAATGCAATGCCATGAATATTTGCAATGCGCGGCAGAGGGGTACAAACCACAAATGATAATACATCCGCTTTAGAGTTTACCAAGAAGCACAGATCGATGGAAACAATTCAATCGACGTTGACTCATTACTCATTAAAATAGTGAATGCAAAAGTAAAATAAAAACAAAATGATTTTGACTCGTGTTCATTACAAATTTTGTTAGTCGGGGAAACTTTTGTGAAGTTTAGTGTGAGGTTGTTAGTTAGAACTACCGCTCGGCGGAGCGGCAGCTGATCGTGTCACTACAGTTAGCCGGGTACATGCGAGACAAGCGCATGACCCCGCGGCATCCCGCCAGTTGTCAGTGCTCGCTATGAGATAATGCGTGACAAAGCAACTAGGTGCACGGTACCTTCCGGTAAACCAGGACGAAGCATATTGCCGGTCAAATGGTTCGGTGGGCCGATGATTAAAAGAATAAACGAAAAAAAAACACTCGGCTCGGAGCCTGAGATGTACCTCGAACATGGACCTTCTTGGGCAACTCTGGCGGCGTGAAGGTGGGGGGAGGATGGTGATCATCTGCAAAACATCAGCACAAGTTCGCATTCCACTCCACTCAGTAAATACAGTTCCTACAGCACATCGCGATATAGTACAGCGTGTGGCCAGGTCTGTCCATATTGACTCAGATCACTTTAATATTACAAAAAATCGGTTTCATCTTGTCAAATATATTGAAAGCAATTAGCATTTTAAATATTGGAACGTAAATATTAATATAATAGGTGTTTGGACTCTATAGTGTCAGATACAAAAAAGTTAGCACAAAGTTAAGGTACGTGTACGTCCAGAGAGAAGCTCCAAAGAAAGCTGAAGATGAAACCGATACACAATCAAATTACTTATTCAAAAATCAAATTTATAGTCACAACTAATTAACGCTACAGTTAACATAACATACCTACCACCACACATGCAACAAACATAAAGCTACGAATACAAACGACACACAAAACGAAAGTAACTAACTATTAGACAAGCTCTACGTGCTAGAATATTATGTTTCACATCTTGAATTAAATGAATTTAAAACCCTAGATATTACCATGAGTAATGCAAAGGGTATGAGGGTATGAAAATATGGAGTGATTAGAATGGCGTTGAGCGTACTAGGAACTGATGGCTCAAATGAAATTACAGATTCGTAAATTTTACAGGGATGTGATAACAGTAAGGCGAGTATACCAAATCGTTCGGCAGATCGGACGCAGCAGCTAACCACTGCTGAGTCCTCGCGGTTCTATCGAGGCGGGAGCATCTAAACGTTCCCTATGCAGGGGATCATTAAATCATCTTTTCAACTTTTAAAGCAAAAATAAATTACAAATTAACTTCTTGTAAAATCTATTACTTCACAACATCAATATCAGAGGGACTATGTCGATGCAGAAAATCAGGGATCAAAATACTCCTAGAAAAATATTTTGAGATATAATAATATAATAACAACAACACCAAAATAAATAAACGACATCACATAATGTCTCTCGATGTTTTAAATATCGGCTAATAGAGAGGCAAACATCTAACTGCTGTATAAATGCACATATAGAAACGTATAAGACAAGACAATGATAAACAGGACACGTTTGCTATGCGATCGGTGGCCGGGAGTCACCCGCCCCACATGTCGCGTATAAAACATCACATTGACATGTACACTGAATCTTAACATTGAGGTTACGTACTTGCCCTGCCAACCATCTGGACGGCTCGTACGCCCTTCCTGAACGTAGCCACTGAACCGAGAAACAATACGTTTAGCTCACTTGTTACACAATCCATTTTAACCTGTTTTAAATTGTGGGTTATAGAAGATACGCAAATAATAGATCTCAATGCAGACAGAGATGCAAAGCTGATAGTTATCTCTGGACAGGAAGTAGTTGATGACGACGCTGTATGTTTGACTTCTCATTACTGCTGCCCAAACTGGAATCTTCGGCAAGGACTTGGAAAACTTAATATCAACAGGGAGAGAATGTTCAGTTTGGGCTGGCTAGTAATAAAAGTCAGTTCACCTATTGGAGTTGCAGACGTGAACAGTGTTTTACTCTGAAATACTCTCTACCTATATTTTTCGTATATTAAGCGAGCTGTAGTTAATATTTATAGTGTCTTAGCCTAGCTGCACTATACTAGTTGCGTGTGTCGTTTTTTCGTGTATTAGCATAGGTATATTGTAGCCCAGTTTCAATTTGTCCATAGCAATGGTTAGTTGATGCAAACAAACTATACGTGTGTAAGGTACGGTAATACGGTATATTTGTCTTTTCGTTTCCGTACCGTCGAGACAAGCACGGTACGTATTTACACTTTGTTTCACCATCCCAGTCTGCATCATCATCATTCCAACATCTGTAAAAATCCAAACACTGACAATACGAATGTACGCTCCTAACATGTATGATTTATATTGTGACATGGGTTTGATAGAATCATATTCAGTGCAGTGAAGCTGGGTGTCGGAGCGGTGGAATTTGATTCTGTCAAAAGCGTGGATGAATGTAATGGGTCGTGACTGTATTTAGTTTCTTCCCTGTGTTAGTCACTGTCGCAGTCGTTAGCACAGACAAGCCGGAACTGTCGTCATAAGTCTTTGTCCTCCAAAGCTCACTCTCGATGGGCAATTTTATCAGCAGTTTGAGATCTTCACTCCTTTCGTTCTGAGACATGCTTTCGTGGATTCATATATGTATATATTATTATATCTAAGTGTTCGGGGACATGACGGTGCACTTGCAGTTTGCGATATTTAGTTCTACATATTATTAATGTTTACATGCATTGTACTGTCTGTGCTGGGCTCAGAAGTGCATCATAGCAATGTGTTCAACTCTTGTTGTTCGCACCGCACTGCGTGCCCTGATATAATTTTGATAACTTGTGACTGCTGTGTGATACTGTCTATGTACAGGTCCTGATTAGGTATGTAAATGTTAAGCGGTATTGTATGATGCACTAAATCCTCTCAATTGATACAGAAACAGAGCGAGTAAT
Organism: Busseola fusca; assembly: GCA_007844875.1. Classification (NCBI taxonomy): domain Eukaryota; kingdom Metazoa; phylum Arthropoda; class Insecta; order Lepidoptera; family Noctuidae; genus Busseola; species Busseola fusca. The sequence continues at coordinate 19,512 of VKGM01008328.1, read as the reverse complement.
ATCTCAAAAGGCAGAAAAATGGTGAAGTGTCGGAGTGCTTCATCTTGTGGCGGAATCCATTCACGAGCGAGCGGACATACACAATGATCGCTAAATTATAGGGTGTGAACGAGCACGGGTCAAGATAATGCCTTGCAGCCGATCCAGTCAGTGAGGTACGGACGCAACACCACTAAAGCAACTCAACAAAATTATAGACACGAAAAATAAATATCGGAAAACGTCAAGTTGTGAGGTTAGGTGTGGTGCAAGTTACCTATGTCGGCTCCAACCTTCCGCTGGTGCGCGGTCACTAAAAGTTTAGCCGAACAATATATTCATTAATGTCGCACAAATAGAAAGAAAACAGTGTGAAGTCGAGCGAGTCTGTGTCGACGGCGCCACCAAGGCTCCTGCCTACTGCCTACGTGTCGGCGAACATCTTGTGCTCACACTTGTGTAAGTGACACACATATAACGGGACACAATTCATTACAACATTAAATATTTCCAGAAAGAATGTCACAGAGTAGTACAAAATTAAGAAGTTAGCTTAAAGTATTGTATGTAGAGAATTCTGTACAGATTGTCTCGCTAAGTTTGGTAATGTATTAGTGATGATAGCAATACAGTGATCTTACAGTTTTTGCATTTGCACTTCTTGATGAGAGTTTCGTCTTTGATGTCCTCGTGGCAGGCCTTGCAATAATACCAAGCTCTGGAATGATAATAGTTGAAGTAAGTTCTATGGAGACAAAACTGACACTACATTTGGCAACATAAGTTAAAATTGAAGAAAGTGGTCAACGACTGAAGTAGACTAGCCGGAAGACAGCATTCCTGTTTTTGTAAAGATGCTATTTACGAGGAGCTAAGTTCCTTGCACCGACCAGGCGAAGAAATACCAGACTACCAGCATTTTACAGTTCAAGATGAAAATAAAACCCATGAGCCTTACCTTTTAACCTCATCAGCGGACTGTGCGATAAAGAATCCCTGTGTGTTGGCGTGTATCTTGGCACTACGCGGGTTGATGGATATCTTGCTATCAGCTCCCTCCTCACCCTTGATTTCGATCGCCAGCAGCAGCAGCTTGAGCTTCGTGAAGCACAACCTGATAAATATACAAGATGTACCGGACTGTTCTGAAGTTCTTTCAATTTTAAGGCTCGATGATTCATGTGAAACTGATTTTACTTTAGAACAAACATATCAGAAGGGCAATTCTCGTAATTTTATGAAAGTTTAAAGTCTGATCTCAGTCTCATCCTGTCAACAAAACATATAATTTCCCTACATTTTGCCAAGTTTTTGAGACTGATTGTCACTGAGATGAGATTGAGACTACATTGTTAATGTTTTATTTAAGGAAATTAGGATTCTGAAATGAGGACACCGATGTCATGAAAATTACTTTTGTATTTAATCGGTATTTATTGTTTACAGTTAGTACTTCTAAACTTATCTATCTAATAGTTGGACTATAATATACATTATACACAAATGCCAAATCTCGTTACATAAACATACTTTTCTCTAGAACTCCCAGTAAGAACAAGTCATTACAAAACGTTGAAATATTTTCCATTATATTCGGCCTTTGGCCAGCAGTGGGGTAATACCTATAGGTAGGTTAACAGAAAAGAAATCGGTTTAATTTTGATAATTACCTACTACTTTTCGGTTTGTGGTTTCTACGATACCTTTTGATTGTTTACTCTTGGTATCTTCTACTTTCTCTAAGAGAGAGTTTCTTTTGTATTATATTTAAATGAGAAAATTTACAGATATCATCAATTTAATCATCAGTTATTTAAACATCAGGTTAAATTTCATGCTACAAACGACAACTATATACGATTCTGCAGGTCTACTCTAATTGAAGTTCTACAACAATACTACAAAATTCAGAAACATATTATACATACGAATACCTGCGTATACATAATAATATATTGCACAGGAAAATATTGCATGCAAATTCTAATACTGCATTTTATACATAGTGTGTTGTGTTTAGCGAATACAGTGTGTACGACAGAGAAAGCGATAGAAGGAGGAGGAAGCCCAGAAATCAAGTTCCCAAATCTGTGAATAACTCACTTCAAGAAGATGATAGTTTTAATAAAGTTAGTAAAAAAGTGTGCATGAAGCTCCAGATCAAGTGCGTCAAGACAATGATTCACATCAATGACATAATATTTACAATTTCCTCTTTTACTGCACTGAAGTCATTTTATGGAATCATGAGTTTCACTGACCAAAAGAAAAGTAAACCAATTTTATCGTGAGTGATATAAAATGTTAATGTGTGTGTAATTAATAAAATTAACTAATTTGAAAAGTTGCCGTTACTAGATGACCAACACGATTCACTATCAGCTCGAAGAGTAGTCTACAATACATACCACCAATAAATTGACTAATACATATATTACCCATTCAACATGCACAATCTATTCTGAAAAATCAGAAAGACATTTTAGTTCTAAACATATCCAGCCTACTCGTGTCTAGGTTATATCAGTAATCAGTGCACACTCAGGTAGCTAGGGTTAGCAAGTCGGCACACAGTCTACGGTGCGGTGCAGGCGGCCCAAGGATCGAGGGGAGTCTTACTCGCTCGCTTGCGGGAAGCTCATTCCCGTGAAGGATGTCGACAGTGTTTCGGTGTACATCTCGCAGCCAGTACCCTGCAGGTAATCGTTCTGCCAAGCTTGTGTGTCGGGGGACTGCAATCAACCAATAGGAGACGCTAAAGCTCGTGCCATGTTAGTGATAGCCACTGCGACAGGGGCTATCGCGTCCGTGCCTCGGCCACACTCCTCGCTGCTCGCCGGCTATATTACACAACTATTCACAATTAGTACATCATAGCCCTATATTATTTGTAACTATATTTAGATGTTACCGGCTAAAACGTTATTCAGTGCAGTACCTATGATAATGAAATCGAAAAAAAACATTGATATTTATTCAAAATCACAGACGGTAAGCTGGCAAACAAAATGAACAAAAACACTAAATGAGAAGCTATGCGTTTCGTAGTTGGTTAGTATTGATTGTCCTGTAATCACGGTATGAAATGCTCAAACACTTGTAAAGTATAAAAAATTGTGTGTGACGTTTGTCTCGTGTCACGTTATTGAAAGCGTCTCGTTCCTTGCCCACTTACTCTGCGGCCTGTTTGAACGGCATCCCGATAAACGTTGAGCTCAAAGTCTCGGTGTACATCTCCATGCCGGTACCTCGCATGTAGTCATTAGTCCATATAGCCATTTCTTGTGACTGTGGAAATGCCGCATAGTAACGTTAGAACTTGTGGTACGTTTAGAGAGCGACAAGCTTTATCCGGCGGAGGGCTGAGGGTCGGTCTCTGAAAGTACTTGAGGAGCATGTTTATACAAGTGTGGGGTGTAGTAAGAAGAAGGCTGACCGTCTTGAAACTGCGCATGGCGAAGAGGTTGGCCATCATGGTGGAGAAGCCGGGCGCGAGGCAGCTCTGTGCGATGAAGCCGAGCTTCAGCTCCGCCAGGCAGATAACGTCGTCGCCCTGCTTCCAGTCCCACGATGGAATGTTTAGGAGGTAGGCCTATAAAAACATAATCTTGACTAAATTAACATGTAGTACCAGTTTGCAGAGTCAAAACATATAATAGAGAGATACGTGAAGTCGGAAGCAACTAATACCAATTCTCATCAAGTCGTCATCACCAACCTATACTAGTTTAATACTGGACGAGGGCCTCTCCTATCGCCCATTGACTACTTTCATTAAGCTGTTACTAGCTAACTCACGAAGATCCTCGCTTCACCTAGTATAAGAGCTTCCTACAATAGCCTTACGTTTGCCGATTCGCGATTTCATCAGATTACATCTCCTCTCTCTCGTTTCTACCTCGATGATTTTCGATTCCACGACACAACATAATTGCATATCTTCCCGTCTCTTTTTCTCCTACAAATTACTACTACTACTAAACCTACCTTATTATGGTACTGCATCAGCTGGATGATGACCCGGATGTCGTCGGAGTAGTTCTTGATGGAGATGACCCTCATGATGTTGGCGGCGTCTTCCGCGTCAGGGTCCTGGCAGTATTTGTTGGCTAGCACCAGACAGGCATCTGCTTCATGTACCTAAGTTTAAAATGTATTAAAGTATCCTGTCGAAAAGCGCGTGTCAGGAGATGGTTGAGTAGAGGCTTCAAGCGATGGTCAATTTTTCAATCGGATTTCTTTTTGAGGATGTAGGTACATGAATTCCAATTATCTACGATCGCTCTTAGTTAGCCTCTGTATACCGTCTATATGACACGCTTACAGTTTTCGATTCAAGCTAAAGCTGAGCAAAATTTCTCTCTTATTTGTTTCACAAGAAGTGGTTCAAATTGGAATACTAAACAGACATCTGGACATTAATCAGAATTTTGGGTTGTGTTGGACATTTTCCAAGCAAGTTACTTGTACCTATAACAACATAACAATGTTTTGGGAATTTAGATTTGCGAAAAGCAATAAAACACTTATAGGGTCACAACACTTACCAATCAAACGTGAACACACTAAGTTACCGAATAGTTAGTTAAACACATCTATTTATAGGAGGAAAGACAGAGAACACTTTAGTAGACATTAATCTAACATTTACTTAGTTTAGTTCTACGTTCTATTGAAGCGGAGGTTTACAAAAGCGTGAACATTGCGCATGCAGATCTTTGGCCGAAAATACAAAAATGAGCACCACGACTCCATTTACATTTAATCAATTTTGTATTAGAATTTAACAAACCATTTGGGTACGAATTAAATGAGGAAGGTCTTTGGGTGGTATTCATTTTATAAAAAGCAGGTGGGGTTGAAAGAAGAATTTAACATGCAGACAAGCGCCAGCATTCCATAAGCCATGCCAACTTACCCAACAATATCGACAATCGATAACTGTACTCGACTACTTATAAAAATTTTAAATTTTGAAATGGAAACCCTTTCTTCGGCAGCCATTAATGCCAATATTGCCATCGGAACGTACAGAAAATCGATATCGAAGTGACAAACGGGCCAGCATTGCAACAACACCCAATCAGACACATGGTGGGCGGGCAGAGCGCGGCGACGGCGACACACACCGCCCGCCGCGCTGCCGACAACACTCATAGCACGCAGCCTCAGGCCAGCGGCGCTCAGTACGGCGAAGGGTACCGAGCGCCGCGCCGACAACGCGCGATAGGTTAGTCAACGAGCATCGCTCTACTCTAGACAATATGTTACATCGTCAAACCGACACCACGCCCATTTTGATTATTCTCGTGTTTGCATTGCTACTTACTTTCACCCTCTGAAGGTCGATTGGATTCATAATGGTGCCTTGAAAGAATTCCACAGTGGTAAAGTGTCTCTTGAACAGGCCTTCGAGCTCCAGGTCGGGCGGTTTCCTGTCATGAACGCTCAGTTAACTCCGCTGGCCATGGTTACCGGACAGTTCGCCGCCTGGCGTGGCCTTACCATGCAACTCTAGGTACCAAAATACGCAGTCGTGTGGTGGTGCGGGGTCGCACCGCAGAGGGCCGCGGGCGACCTCGCAGCACCGTGAGAAGCAATGATTGCATCAAAATAATCACAAGATAAACGTTACCAAAGTGATCAATACCTACTGTGACTATGAAACAGCATCTTTACAGAAGAAAGAGTTCTGTTTTATGCACATATAAATAAATAAAAAAAGTACTGATTCACGTAGACGCGTCAATGAGAATTACGGCCGTGCGTTAATCTAATGCCTGCTCTATGGTTGTATTCTAACCTTGACTCGTTCAAGGTCGACGGCATTCATCATTGTACCCTGAAAAAACTCGACGGTGGTGTAGTGACGCTTGAGGAGACCTTCCAGCTCAAGGTCGGGCTCTTTTCTGAAAGCGTCGTCATCACACATGACACACCACCTCTCGACAGTGTCACAAGCTACGTCACACCACCTCTCGACAGTGTCACAAGCTACGTCACACACCCGCTATCACACAGTGATGCGTGACTTTGCTTCCACAGTACACATTTATCTTTTGCCAGCGAGTTCATAACTTACTCAGTCTTTTTAGGGTTCCGTAGTCAACTAGGAACCCTTATAGTTTCGCCATGTCTGTCTGTCTGTCTGTCCGTCCGCGGATAATCTCAGAGACCGTTAGCACTAGAAAGCTGAAATTTGGTACTAATACGTATATCAATCACGCCGACAAAGTGCAAAAATAAAAAGTGGAAAAAAATGTTTTATTAGGGTACCCCCCCTACACGTAAAGTGAGGAGTGATTTTTTTTTTCATTTCGACCCTAACGTGTGATATATTGTTGGATAGGTATTTAAAAATGAATAGGGGTTTATTAAAATCAATTTTTGATAATGTTAATAGTTTCGGAAATAATCGCTCCAAAAGTGAAAAAAATTGTGTCCCCCCCCCTCTAACTTTTGAACCATAAG
>VKGM01008320.1:16140-38022 GCA_007844875.1 Busseola fusca | reverse complement strand
CAATAATAGTATCATTCTTATACCTACTACACATATATTTAACTACTTCAATAATTTTTTTTAAGTACAGCTAATAAATGGAAACTTCTAAAAAATGGAAAAAAATTCTAAAATAAATATTTTACTTTGATAATAAAATGAAAATATATTCTAATGTGATATACTATAAATTAAACATCTCACTTATGTGTGTGCTCTCAGTATCAAACATTTCACTTAAAACAATTTTGTGAGTGTTTAGACAGTCAATGTGTTAAAGACAGTCAATACCAACACTTATTACATATTTGTATGAATTGCTTAGTATTTGCTCTCTGGACTAAAACTAGACCATTTGTTCTTCCATCTTGTTTATGTTACCTAATAGCTTAAACTAGTACACATCAGTTAAGAAAGGATAAGTTGTATAGTACTAACAACATAATGTAACCAATGAACATTTTATCAGCTTTGTATTGAGTATTATTAATTATTATGGGGGACACAGTGATAAAAATGTAAGCACTTAGCCAAGCGCAGAAAACAATCCAAAGCAGTGAAATACTAATTGAATTCTTTGTTTTATACACCTCTACACATATCGCAAATAGTTTGTAATATTTATCGAAAATGCGAAATATTTTACCGGTAGGTACATTAACAATAGTAACATTTTAATTTAATAATTTCCTGCATTTTAGACATTGGCTTGATGCAAATATAACGAAAATTATTATAAAGCATAAGGTGACTTACTGTTTAAATTTACAATATTATAATACAAACAAAATAATATTTCGGCATGAAACAACAAGGCATCAAAAAATAAATCATCTGTTGATAATATATAAAAGCAAAACTATCATTATTAACCTTTACATATCAACATTGTGCTTAATAATAAACCAGGAAGCTACAATTTACAAAAATGATAATATTGTAAATTTTGATACTTTGGTAACAAATATACACACTGACTAACATTTTGGTATGTACCATGTTATCTTTGTGAAAACAAACATTGCGAGATTCACTGCTAGTGTGTTGAGTGATTCACACTTCAAAGTAAGTGCAAGATTAGCCTTTTAAGTATTTTGTGCACTTACTATCGTAAAATCAGTAAAACTTTAAAATGATATGACACATTGTAGTGAGGACTCATACAGTCACTGGTATCTTAATTTCCTTGTTTACTATGTAAAATTTGTGCTTTTTCCCTAACACTCCCCATATGACAGCTACATTTTCAATAATAATATTGAATGGCATGGTCGCTAACGCTCCACCAATAAGCAAAAATAATCTTACTGGACCAAATCTATGAATAGGAAATGATTTAAAGACACCAAAGATATACATGTAAATATTGACAGCACCTACAAATCCACATATGATGTCCAAAGCCTGTGGACAAGGTATGGGGCATACAGCAGCTAAGAAGACATTACTTGTTGATAATGGCAGGGTTACCCATGAGTAACAAGATACTGCCAGGAAGGCTTTATATAACAAAGGTATTTGTTTTGAATGTACTACTAAAAGTATTCCTTGAATCCACCTTTTCCTTTGTTGCATGAAATCCCACAGTGTGAATGGTGATTTCTCCCACATTTCTCCCTCAATAAAGTTAAAAGTGTAGCCCTCTTTATAGGCTTTCATAGCAAAATAACAGTCTTCTGCTACAGATCCATCAAGGCCATTGTCAAAAGACACTTTCTTTTCTGCACTTACCTGCAAATAGAAAAATACATTATATAAGCAGTCCAGTAAATAAAGTTCCTGGTTTTAAAACTGAATATTTCAAATATACTCACTTGTGTTACAACATAAGAGCCTTTCCAACTGAAAAGTGGCTTATGAAATAAATAAAACTGTAGCCTCAGTTTCCCCATGTCATCAGCTACACGGAAGCTATCAGCAAGAGTAGTCAGCCAATTAACAATATGCTCATTAGCATATGTGATCAGTCCTTGACCAAACTGATGCTGGCCATCCAGCACAAAATTCAATATACCCCTAACACAGTTATCAGTTAACAATGTTTCTTCATCTAAATGCACTATCCAATCGTTTTCTGCAAGTATATTAACATTATCTTCCAAGCAATACTGCAATGCTCTTGATTTAAATAAAGCACCTGATTTAGTCTTATATTCTGCTGGCACAACCACTTCTCTAACTCTCCTGTGCTTTGGTAAACTAACTGCTTTGTCAGTCACAACTTCAATCATGAAATTCTCCATTCCCACATCAACACATGTGTTCATATTTCTTGTTACATTATCTCTTACTAATTTTGGGAAATCCCCTCTAGTCACAATTCTGATACATATGAATGGTGCTAGCAATGGAGAACCTTTGAGTTTCACATTTCCCGGGAAAGCATTGAATAATGTCAATCCTGCGAAATTGCACAGGACTTGAGGTATTGTTAGTAGAGTAAAAAGTCTTAATACATATAAAATTATTGCACCATAAATTCCATATCTTTCGAAAGGGTCAATTTTTTCTTTTTCTTTATCATCTAAATTTATTGCTCCAGCAAATACAAGAAAAAGAAATATAAATGATAGAAAACAAGTACAGTGTAGTAAATGTTTCACTCTTCCTCGTAGCATTCTGTAACAAATATTTACAATTTAATTATGCAGGATTTGTTATGAGGTAGTGTATATTGCAATATCATATAGTTTCTTAGTTCCTCAGTACCTTACTTCAGTGAATAGAGGAGTGGGGGTCAAAGGGTCATCTTAGAGGAGGGTGGACAGAGTAGTGAAGCCTTTACACTGCTACAGGACACCACGGTCTTCTAATCGTAATACTGCGCTATGAAATAAAACTATCACAAAAGCCACAAATGATACAACAGATATAACAAAGTTATACCAAGATATAGTTGTTTCTAACAAAAATAGCGTAAAAAAGCTGTCAAGATACCTTAACTCATGACTCAGTTAAATATATGAATGAGAATACACCCATTTTCTTAAATACTATATGCATCGACGAGACGATAAGATTGCGGTTATCACTTCTTACTACGAAACAGAACTTCCATTGAATATAGCATATAGATTTTCTGGGCTAATTTCTGAACATTTTCGTTGACAAATAACGAAGTGAGATACACAATAATTGCAAAGAATTAACAGTAAAAAATTTCTTACCTTGAATCTTGTGAACAATTTCAATCCAATCCAACGCTGCCAACAAAATCACAAACTGATAATTTGACAAGGGCAAAATACTTAATAATTCTATAAATACTATGAGCAGTAAAAAAACTACACAATAATTTATTATCGTTTTATTTAAAAAACTACAAACACACGCCCCGCGTACAACACCGCTTTTGACACAGACAAACAGCAACATTCATTCATTCATTTTCTTCGTAAAATTACGTAAAGATATGAGTATTTGACAATCAACAATCGATGATAATCTTTTTTTTTAAACATGGAAACCCTGTCCTTTACGCCATCAAAATTATCATTAGTGGTGAGAGCAAAGAGGTTAATTCTTTGGTAAATCAGGTAAATACAGACTAAAATTATAAATTATGTAATTATAAAATATTTTTATAAACAAAAAACTAATCATTATTTTATTGATACCACTTATAGTTCAACTTCTGCTCTACTGAATGAGCTAGTAATAAGCGCATCTAATACTAAGTAAAACTTTTGTCTACGGCGTGTACCAATTTATGATTTTTGGCCCCATAAAAAATAACATCTTTTCTAAAAAAAATAGTTCTCAGTAATCTCAGTTCTTTTCTGAACCATAGACAATAGGCATGTAAAGGGCGAAGGCGAAGGGGTGAAGCAAAGAGTATAAGAATATAATATGGGGTGAAGCCTGAACATGAAGGCCAGAGAGGGGCAGAAGAGGGCCGGAGGGGTATTCGCAATTTGGCAGCTGTCCGAGTGATGTGATGGCGTGAATAGAATAGTTTTTCGTTTACAATTTGTATTTATTTCATTATCACTGAAAATTATACGCCAAATGAAAACATGTGAGCAACATACACAAATCGATTGCCAACGAGAATCCAGTGCTAGTGTACAATGCTGAGACAAAGTCTACACACAGAGACTGGAAGAGAAAGTGTCTCAAATAGTAAATAACGGGTCGATAGAAATATGTCTGTCTCTGATTTATCTGTTGGATGTCGATTTGCCGATTATTTTGCGATATGCGGCCTCGACTTTGACTCTGGATTGGAGCCTGATAGGCTTTGCGGTAAGTAATCTGCTTAATTAAGTCGCATGTTTGTTAAATAAAGTGTAAGGATAAGAAACACTGTCTTCATTCTAGGTGACAATTTACATGTATCTCCTTTGGATCGCTCCTACAAAGGAAAAATTCTGGCTCACTACCCTGAGAATATAACAAGCAATCCATTTGATGAACATGCAGTGTGTATGGTAAGTGCTCAATTTTAAAGTTCAATTGGAATGTCACAGTTATGAAGTCTTTGTTTCACTAACTAATAATCGGCACTATAAATATTTTTATTTGAAGCTCAAATTGCATTAAAAAAAATAACAGAAGTCTGAGAAGAAAAATCTGGACATTGTCATCTTTAAATAGATAAAATGTATAATGTCATGTGAATGTATAATCTTACAGCTTTGTCTGCCGGCTGGCCTTCAGTTTAGAACACAAAAACATTCTTTAGAACCCAAGTTCCACAGCTTTGTAGTAACCAGAGAAAATGCATCCCGTTACTATGGATTTAGTCTCATATTCTATGAGGAAGTTAGAAACAGAAATATCTGCAGTGCCATGCATACATTACAGGTAAATATTTGTATTTAAGTGAAGTGTGTCATATTGGAGAATTATTTGAATTACTAGGAATTAAACTGATGCTTATTTTTGTAGGCAATGTATATCACAGAATTGTCCAGTGGTCAGACTCCTCCTGGCCACAGAAAAGCATCAGGCAAAGAAAGTTCCAGATCACTTCCAAGATCATTTAAACTCGCACCTCACAGTGGTGCAGCTCTGACATACTATGATATTGCCAAAGATAAACTGTATGTGGCAAAAAGTATAGCACTTATATGTCAGTATCCATATGTGAGGGTTGCACAGTTGTTTTTAGAAAATTTATTCAGGTGAGTTTGCTTGTAATAAAATTATTGTAAACAGAATTGTATTAATTTTAAAATTGAAAAAGATGATGTATGGGGCAGGATATCTAATAAAATATTTTTTTAATCTTCATAGATTTTCATAATTGATTCAAAGTACTTTCAGAGGCCCTGGGATTTTAAACAAGTTTAGTTAGTTCTGGAAAAACAAAATTACCTTGTCATCATATAAGTATTATTTCTAAACACATGAATTATTATTATTTACCTGTGTCTTTGTTGTTTACCTATTATAGATCTCTCCCAAGGCAGCCAGGCCCAGGCCTCAGTCCTGAGTCCTATGTATATAATTTACTTTATGAAGTACCAGTGCCACTTCCTGGTCAAGCTTTACGACTCTATGTGCCTCCTTCTGAACCTCATTTGGATCCAATTCCTGTTGTAAGTAGAAATTTTATTGATCCTACACCATATAAATCTAGCAATTTAATGAGTTTCTAGCTTTCTGGTAATTTATTTCTAGTTTTATGACAATATCTGATTCCTTCTACATAAAATATATCATACTATAAAATAAATGTCAATAAGTCCAATAGAACACATCAACATTTATTTTCAACAATGAATGATATGAGATGTATCATCATTTGACTTGTGCTTTTGAATGGTTTTAAAGAAAGAAGAAACTCTTTTCTGTGTTGCCATTCACAAACACTTTACAACATTTATTCATATTTCTTACAGGTGATAAGAATGCCAAATCTCCCTGATGAGTTACCTCTTTTGGACTATCCACTTCGAGCCATGTTCTCAACTTTAGGTGTTGAATGTGTTGTGCAGCTTTTCACATGTGTGCTACTGGAACATCAAGTTTTACTAAGGTCCAGTGGTTAGTATTCTTTGTAAATAGAAGTGGATGTGAAACAACCCACCCTCCTCAGAAATCTTAAAAATCGAGTTGTCTCCTGTTTACATAATTATACTAATTTACTTATAAATATTTGTCCACAGACTTCAACAAACTAATGCTAGTGGCTGAGTGCATAGTTTCTCTACTGCTGCCATTTGCTTGGGCGCACGTGTATGTGCCAATACTACCGGCACCACTATACCATTTCCTCGACGCGCCAGTGCCATTCGTCATGGGTACAGTACAATGCACTTTATAATGGAGGTCAATAGGGCAGCAGCTAATTCAATGCTGGTTATCTACTTTATTAAGCACCGACAATCTATGGCCAAGTCTTTGGTCTTTAAGAAACAACTTTTATTGTTTATGGACCCCTTAAAATTTTACATGCAACGAATTAGAAAAAAAATAGACATTAATATTAAGATGGTTTAGATCCCCAATTGATGAATATAAACAATTTCCTTTACAATCAACAGGTCTCCATTCAGATAGTGGGGCCATGAGTATAGGACCAAATGGACCTCGGAGCATCGCTCTGGGATCTGAAGCAGCTCTCTGTTTAGTTGACATTGACAAACCTGATATTCAACTGCCTGAAGAATTGCCGATATTTCCGCATAGGACGCCCTTCATTGAAGAACTCAATCATGTTTTAGATAAACATCAGGTAAGATATTAACTAAACAAAATACTCTAAGGTTCACCAAATGCTGACACATATGTTCTAGCTTTTTAAACCTATCTTTTGTCTTTGATGCAAATAAGAAAAGTTATACACTTTGATAGTTTAATTATCATCATTATCTTACTTATTTAGGTGTATTAAGTAATTAACATGACTCTGATAATGATATTTAGATAAATTTAATGACTAATTCATGTCAATATTTATTTATGGATTTTCCACAGATCCAACGGCCTGAAACCGAGCCTACGAAACTTGGCGTCCCTTTGAATGGAACATCCTACAAGCATATGAGCGACAGTATGAGCAGCAGTTGCACATTACCATCGGGTATGGATTTTTTTTCTAGAACTTCCTATAGGTAGCTAACGCGACGGGTATCCAAACATGATGAAACAAAAAAATATTATTTCGATGATTTTTTAGGGTTCCCAACCGAAAGAGCAAAAACAGTACCCTATTACTAAGACTCCACTTTCTGTCTGTCACCAGACTGTATCACATAAACCGTGATAGCAAGACAGTTGAAATTTTCACAGATGATTATTTCTGTTACCGCTATAACAACAAATACATTTTTTTTTTAATTTTTGTATGTTATGATACGCAGCCCACCGTGCGCGAGGCCGACTGGCACTTGGCCGATTTTTTATCTGAGGAAAATTTATTCAAGGATATTTATTTATTTATTTATCCTCACACTGGAACGCCATATAGCAATTACACCAATGGAGCAAAAAAATCACTTCACGTGCTGCTGTCCATCCATCCTATGCGCGGTGGACATCGAACGACTGGCGATGGATCACACACGCTCATGCAGCCTGCAAGTGCACCATATCTCCGTAGACCCCGTCACTCCTTCTAGGTTGCGCACATTCATTGTGAATTTTATATGGCAAAACAACGTTTGCCGGGCCAGCTACTAATTATTTCACTATATATTTTCGTCTTATATCTTACTCTATACGCCGTGCGTACAAAGACGCCTTACCTAAAATGTTTCAGGTTTTTTCAACTACACATTGGAAATACTGTAAAATTATATAATTAATGCGATCACTAGCCCAATGGAGCATCCTTTTAAATATCTAGACATAAGTGGGTACCAACCTCAACGGTGAAGGAAAACATCGTGAGGAAACCGGCATGTCCTAGAATCAAAACTTCAAAGACATGTGACATCTACTACACGCGGGCCCAGTGCGGGTGCACTGGGCCCGCGTGGTGGGTTACGGCCCACTCCCTCTCTTTGAGAGGAGGCCTGTGTCCCAGCAGTGGGAACCCTATAGGCTGATTATGTTATGTATGTTATTAAGTGGGTACCTAAGTATTAGGTAACCAGAGTGCGAAACTAAACAAACAGGAATAATTACGCACATAATCGAAGCTTATAAAAAGTGGAAAATTAACTAGTTTTATATATATAGTAGAAGTAGATAAAACCCACGCTATCAGAGGTAAATAACTGTGAACTGATCGTAATTTTAATATGTACATAGGTAACATGGCGGCACGGTTGGCACAGTGATTAAGTGATTGACTGCTGCGATGCTTGCCTCGGGTTACGATTCCCGCACGCTACAAATATTTGTACGATCTACATGTTGTTGTTCCGGGTCTGGCTGTTTGTGTATTTAAGCAGACGCAGTCACGATACAGGAGAAAATCCTAGCGAGGTGCAATTTAAAAAAAAATATATTGTTCGTTACATTTCTTTGACCAACAGAGAGCGCCTTCCGATCTCGTCGACGATCGCTTCAATTAGAACACCGCCTTAGAGCAAGCCAACATAGCTACACCAACAACAATTTACGCCACAGATAATCAAAAGTATTTAATATCAACATGTCTATTAAACGTTTTAACGACAGCAATAACATACAAAATGGTGATGATCATCGGTTAATGTAACTGCGTCCATTTTATCTTTTAGTGCACATTACAATTTATAGAATTTATTTCTGATAATATATTTGCATACTAGCCCACTAGCTTGTCTCGTGAATCCTCTAGACATTCCTATTTTATGAGGTAATTTTGTAGTTTGTTCTTGTTATGTTTTTTTGTTTGAACACTTACATTTTAAGCCGGCGCTGGGCGTTATGTTCAGTTAGAGAAATTGATTGCTACCCAAATTACACCCTACGCCGTGTGAGACACCTCATACAATTATCTAAGAATGGCAGTTGTTATTTAAGAGCCATTTCACAGTCCACTAGCGCCGCCAATTGGAAAAAAATCATAACTCGTAAATAGAATCAAAAAATGCAAAAAGTGCTACATTATGTATCAATAAAAGGCAATAAAGTATTTGTATCATGCATTCTCAACACTTAAAATGTTGCTATTTAGCTAAATCGTGCATTTTAAAAAAGGGCCGTTTTTTTTTTGAGCTCACGATTTAGCGAGATCTAGTGGACTGTGAAATGGCTCTTAAGTATATATATGGGCAGTCCCTGATTTTATCTATAAGTAAATATAGAAAAAAACAGGTTACTTGGAAAGTTTTCGGGGAGACTTCGATGTGCTATTTCCGAATTTCAACTTCGTACCTTTGACAAATTGAAAAACACCAGCAAAGCGCGAGTCGGACTCGCGCGCGAAGTGTTCCGTAACATTATCTATACATTTTTTTAAGTTCTGTTTTTTAACCGACTTCAAAAAAAGGAGGAGGTTATCAATTCAACTGCATGTTTTTTACTTCATAACTCTCGCCTGCTGATTATGATTTTTAAACGAAATCTGATACTTCGCATTTGGTCCAATTTTACTGTGGTCCTATTTTGACAATGGCATCCATAAGAAAACCTAAATGTCTTAAATTTGATTTAAGTATGTGCGCGACAACTGGACGAATATACCAACCGATTTCGATGATTCTTTTTTTATGTGAAAGGATATACTTCAGTTTAGTCCCATAGAAATTTTATGAAAATCGGTGTAGCAGTTTAGTTTTTAAACCAAAATTACGTGTTAAATTCAAGTAAACGAAATTGCGTTGTTTGCTTGCTAGTCTTTACCGAACTATGTTGGGGTCAGCGACCAGTCTGACCGGATGCAGCTGGATACCAGTACTTTTTGCAAATAAAATAAAAACTTAAAAAAAAAAACAATCGACTTCCAAATAAACATTAGAAAGTAAAAATAACTAATTTCGGAAGTCGGTGGCAAAAACGAATACAAAAACCAAAAACACCGACAACCGAAATTGATTATTTTTCATTTTGTAGTGTGTTTTTTAGAAGACGATTGTTTTTTTTTCTTTTGTATAAACTTTTAGTGGGTATTTGTTGTTATAGCGGCAACAGAAATACATCACCTGAAAATTTCAACTCTCTAGCTATCACGGTTCATGAGATACAGCCTGGTGACAGACAGACAAAAAAAATGGCGCCTAATAGCAGTTTTTAATCTCCTTTCTGAGTCACTTTACGATAAAAAAATTACCTGATATGCAGAATTAAATTAGAGACCTAAAATTTACAATAACTATTTTTTGGAAAGAAACGAAATCAACTTCAAAATTACAATAACTATTTTTTTGGCAAGAAACGAAATCAACTTCAAAATTTGCATTATTGTTTTTCGGCAGCTGGGAGCTTTTTGGAGGGTTTTCACAATCATCACTGCTCTCAACAAGATTCGTTAGGTAACTGGCCTGTCCTAAAACTAAAAATTCGAAGCCATGCGACATCAACCACCCCGCACTGGGCCCGCGTGGTTGATAACGGCCCACTCCCTCTCACTGAGAGCCTGTGTCCCAGTAGTGGGAACATTATATGCTGATTATGTTTCTCACAACACGGACTATATCGCTTCGTCAATCACACCAAAGTTTTTTTTTTTTATTTTATTAACTAGTGCTTGACCACGATCCCGCCTAAACCGCACGCCGCCACGCCCGTGGTAAGCAGTGATGCAATCATTGAAGGTAAAGCGCATTAGCTTATTAATAGCCTATTCACACTAGCCTTGAAGACACTCAAATTGTAATCAGACAGGAAGACCGCCGCAGGCAAATTGTTCCAGTTTTTCGATGTACGCGGTATAAAAGAGGAAAATGAAATTAAATAGTTAGATTTTCAATAAGTTAACTCCAGTAGTGCGATTCTGTACCCAACTTACCGTGAAAACTTAGGTGAAGTGAGTGTGGAGTGAGCTGTTATTCCTACTAATACTAGAGATTAACACTATTGCCAGCTCAATCAATTTTTCATGGAGTGATTATGACAAAATCGGTCGGCTGACCTCTATCTTGATGAAAAACACACTAAAAGCAAAGACACACCTTCTGGATCGCCCCCAATACAATGTTTTTAACTGTCAAGAACTGACACAACCCGTCTGCATCCTGTTGTTGTACACAGAGTGTTATGAACGGAGTCAGACACACATTTGTTTACAATTTTCTGTACCTAAATTAATTGATTGTGAATTAAAAAGTTATTTGTGAATGCGTCAGTGCAGTTATAAACAAGGGGGTTTATTCATAAACGATGATTAAAGTTAAGTGACGTTCAAACATCAAAAATGTATGTTTAAACAGTCACTAAAAACGTGTTTGCTCCACACATCCAGGGTGCGTCCCAATATATGGTTCCGGTCTATTTTTTCTTTCTTTCATACCTTGAATTAAATTGTTATACGTATTATCCAGTAACTGTGTTGTGGAGGTCAGATAGGCAGTCGCTCCGTGTAAAATACTGGTATTCTGCTGCATCCTGTTAGACTGGAAGCTGACCCCAACGTAGTTGGGAAAAAGCTAGGCTGGTGTACGTCCGTCTGTCACGATTAATTCTGTTTGTTCAATACTGTTGATATACATTTTCGAATAACTATAACCATCATGACTGATATAATAAATCAGGCCAATGACAGAAAAATGCCCGAGTGAATTTGAAGAAAGTTAGCATAACCAGCCTCTCTGGAAGAGGAAGTGGGCCGTAATCCACCACGCGAGCCCGTTGCGGGTTAGTAGATGTCACATGTCTTCAATTTTCATTTGTTCTAGGACATGCCGGTTTCCTCACGTTTTCCTTCACCGTTTTGTGAGCAGTGGTGATGAAGTAATTTACACAAGGTGAAGCAAAGGACTTACCGACATAGCTTACAGAGAGAGCAAACTGCAGTGCGATTGTGTAGCCATCTTACCGTGAAAACTTAGGTGACATTTTTACAGAATCGATCGGCTGGCATGGCAGTGGGCTGGCCATGTTCATCAAAGGACCGGTGGCTAGTGGAGCAGACTAGTTCTGGACTGGAGAGTATCGAAAAGCGTAGTGTGAGGTGCCCCCAGCTAGTTGGACAGACGAACTAAAAAAGGTGGCTGGGACAGACTGGAAGCGGAGAACAGTGTCGTGAGGTAGCCTGGACCTATGCCCAGCAGTGGACTGCAATAGGCTGGGTTTATTGAAGCGCTTGTCTGCGTTCGAACCTAGGATATACAACTCGTAGGTGAATTTTTGCCACTGTGCTATCACTGCTCAGATAGGTACACACGGCTACACATCAAGTATAATTTTCCAGTTTTAGCTGACCTCCCACTGTATAGGTTTTTCGAACAATCAGAAGTCAGCTTACACTGGTTATGTATAGCTTGATGTGTGGCCGTGTGTACCAACTGCATTTAATACCCAACACGAATAATAAATATCAAACACTCTCATATTATTATAAAATAAACAGTGACAAACTGGTTGTTAGGTCACAATTGAAACGGGTCTAGAATCTAGACCCATATTTATAGCATAATGTGGAATTCTAATAGAAATGCAGTTTGGCCTTGTCCGTAAGATCTTAAAGACATTTAGACCAAGCCCACAGTGTCATAGAACTTATTATTAATCATTTATTAATTATGGATACAGAATATATACGTGCAAATTTAGACGACTTACAAAGACAGTCTACTTCATCTATCCCAAGCCACACCTTTTTTTATATCGTTATAAACTAGTGCTTGACTGCAATCCCGCCTGATGGTAAGCAGTGATAGATAGTGGATGGTAAAGCGCACTAGTTTATTATGAGCCTATTCACTCTAGCCATGAAAACACTCAAATTATAGTCAGGCGGGACGGACCGCCGCAGGCAAAATGTTCAAATCCTTCGATGTACGCGGCATAAAAGACGAGGCGAAACGTTTCATACTTCTTCTTATTCTTTTCAGCCTATAGAAGTCCACTGCTGGACAAAGGCCTCCCCCAAAGATTTCCACGCAATGCAATGAATTTTGTCAAAAAATCGATACGAACTGTCAAAGTGAAAGACCTTCCTATTGTTAGTGTTCAATTATCCTGAGTTCAAGTGTCTGAGATTAGCAACTCCATGTTTAGGGTTTCGTACCTCAAAAGGAAAAATGGAAGCCTTGTAAGACTTTGTTGGCCGTCTGTCTGTCTGTCAAGACCCTTATCTCAGGAACGCGTGGAGTTATAAAGTTGAAATAATATAAGTAATAGGTAATTAGGGCTGAAATCCCTTGAGTCCAGTCCAATCCAGTGAAAAAACCAAACTTCTAAGTCAACACAATGTAAAGATACAAGCGTTTATGTTCCGATGCATATTTTGATACTCGCCGATCAAGAGTACCGTGTTCCTTCATTTGAACGTAATGTAGGAACACGGGTGGGTTTTAGTCACTAAAAGTCTGACACGCCCTTCCGCTCCGCCCAGAGCGGGAGAGGTCATTTGATGATTTCCTATCCACAAAAAAGGGTACTTCCCCCTGACCTAGAATCATGAAATCTGGCAAGAGGGAATTTCAAGTAGCACAAATAAAAAAAAAATCCGAAACCGTGAACCCTCGGTGTCAACCAGTTGGCAGACATCGGTCCTTACGGACCCCACGCTATGCTGACTGCATCTCTTTGAGGCGCACGCGGAACACGACGCGCCGTCGACCCGGGCCTGGTTCTTACCGGGTGGCGAGCTGCCCATCGCTCGCCGCCCGCAGGCCCGCGCCTACGGTGGCTGGGAGTTTGGTGCCATCTCCCGACGACCAGGGCGTTTCCTGCGGCGGCTAGGGGCGAGAGGGCGCTGCGACCGCCTCTCCCTCTCGCGCGCCGCCTCCCTCTTTGCGAGCATTACTGCTTCGCAGAAGGAGGCGACGGCCTGCCATGCGCTCTCGCTCCGGACCATGGCCTGGACCAGGGCCGGACGCGAGAGATCGCTGTCGCCTACCGCTGCCATGAGGACACGGCGGTGATCCGCCCAAGCGGGGCAGACCTCCACCGTATGCTCCACCGTGTCCTCCGGGCGGTGTCAACCAGTCAAGTCCGACTCGCACTTAACTGGTTTATTTTTACTGATGCAAGTGTCTAAGGTATTTGACACCACTTCCTATTAACGAGCTGTCGATTTGTTTACCAACGAACCACACAAAAAAGAGAGATAACAAGATGTGGAGTGGAGTTTCTTGCCGGCTCTTCTCCATAGGAAACAACCATTTAGAACGTACACCTAGCTTCTGACGTTTCATAAGTACCCATGTTGGTTTATGCGACACAAAAATATTTTGAATTTGAATTTTGATGGAAATCTTGCATCGTCACACCCGCCAAACCGATAATTCTATTAAATCGCAAATTACTCATCCCCAAACCTTTATATTTACTGAACCATAAATCAGGAGTGCTTCCAAACAAACACATCACTCCATTTGACGCAGCCGGTTAAGTTCATTGCGCTAAGGTTAGTATGCTGACCGCATGGTAGACGGTCAGAAATAAACTTGGTTTATATTAATTCTGGAGATATAGATATATTTATGTATTGGTATGTTTGTGGAGAGAGAGCATCTGTAGTGTGATATGGAGTGCTTGGATAATGCATTGGATAATGACGCCGAGGTGCTCGTAGCTAAATAATAACAGCCGCACAGGTCGATCCTTGCCGCAGTTGGTCTGTGGATGAGTGACCATCTCTACATACCAAGATCGTGTCTCAGAAAGCACATTAAGCCGTTAGTCCCGGCTGTCATTTGTAGATCTTCGATAGTCGTTACGGGTAGGCAGAAGCCCGAAAGTCTGACAACCAGTCTGACCAGGGGGTATCGTTTTTTTTTATATTTAGAAGATAGAACCACAGACTCTTTGGTCCGTGCCTTTTTAAGTTTAAATTTATTTGGGAATTTATGAAATAAGTGACATGAAAGAACACGGGTGGGTTTTAGTAAATAAAAGTCTGACATGCCCTTCCGCTCCGCCCAGAGCAGGAGAGGTCATTTGATGATTTCCCAACCACAAAAAAATGGCGCCCGTCGAGTCTCGAGATAAAATTAATGAAATAAAGCTGTTCTAGTTATTAGGAATACAATGTTGGGTGTTTCTTTTATCATAGGCATTCTGGAAACATTTTGCTCTAAGCAAAAGCTGTAAGAAGGTCGAGAATGCTACAATTTCAGTCCTTAATAAACATCACGGAACAAGAGACCCGTATATAATTATATCGGTCAGTCAAAAAAAAATAACAATGAAATGAGAGAGATTATAAAACGAAACAGTATTGTATGAAGAATAGGTAGTATTATTTTTTTTATTATTATTCTATATACATATAAATCCGTTTCCGGATGTCAAAGCGACAACAGTGTACGAAAAGTGCTCCCAGTTTTTTAATTGAAATCACAATAAAAATCTACCAATATCGGACGCAAACTGCAAAATTCTTCAATAAGAAGACAAATCTATGCAGACACTACAAAAAGGTACGCCAAAATCAGAAAATAAACCGATAAAAAACCACAAATAAAATACTACAACAATTGAGGTTAGAAATATTTCATCATCAATTGACAACCGAACAGCA
Source organism: Busseola fusca (assembly GCA_007844875.1). Taxonomy (NCBI): domain Eukaryota; kingdom Metazoa; phylum Arthropoda; class Insecta; order Lepidoptera; family Noctuidae; genus Busseola; species Busseola fusca. The sequence goes on along the minus strand of VKGM01008320.1, from coordinate 22,535 downwards.
TTGCTTGATAGTGACATCTGACAGTGACGTCTACTGTCTAGTGTCATCTGACAGTGACATCTACTGTCTAGTACAACGAGTAAAACGTTACAATACACGCAGGATATAAACGTTTTGTTTTACCAACATGAGTTCTACGGGAATATCACTAGAGATGGCACAGCTGCTTAAGATGATGAAAACTGAACTTGCCCAACAAACCGTAGCTATAACAAAGAGCGTAAACGAAACTATCATGCACAATATAGATGAGAAACTACAACCATTTCTGGAAGAAAATAAATATTTGAAAAGTGAGGTACAACGATTACAGGAAAAAGTAAAATATCTAGAAGAAAAAAGTAAGAAAAATAATTTGTTACTACATGGCATAAAAGAAACAGAAAATAACCACCAAGAATTATTCAATCTAATTAAAGAAACACTGAAAAACCTAGACACCGAAATAAATATATACGAAATAAATACCTATTATAGACTGGGAAAGAAACAAGGAGAAAGTAAAGTAAGGCCAATACTTATATCTTTCGTATCATTCCAGAAGAAATTAGAAATACTAAAAAATAAAAAGAAAATGCTGGAACAAACTTACATTACTGAGGATTTTTCAAAAGAAACAATAGAAATGCGAAAAAACCTACAGGAAAAACTCAAACAAGAAAAACAAAATGGAAAGCACGCATTCATTCGAAACAATAAAATAATTATAAAAGAAACACCAGAGACAGAAAAAAGAAAGAGAGAGAGCTCGACATCACCAAGCAACATAAGCACATCACTCTCCAATGGCTCAAAAAGTATTATTGCACCCTCTAAACTTCATAAAACAAATGCTTTTGAGTACATGAGGGCAAGATCTGCGTCTTTGAATGAAAAACCACCCCAACAAAATAACGCATGAGAAATGTCAGACACCGGTAACGGAAACAAAAGCAATTATACAGGCAAGAACAAAGGTAAAAAGAACAAGAAAAACCCCAATACGGTTGGTCACCGCGGGGTTATCGACCAAACCCCCCAAAATACTACATCACAACTAAAAAATAAGACAAAAATTAACAACAAGAAAGATAGACTCCACATAGCAACACTGAACACAAGATCATTAAAGTCAGAAGAATGTTTAACAGAACTAGAACAAGCGTTGAACAACATTAAATGGGATATTCTTGGGGTATGTGATGTACGGAGATCGAAAGAAAATATTGAGGAGCATAAAGAATACATATTATACTACAAAAACGAAATACCAGGATTATACGGCGTAGGCTTTTTAGTCAAAAAATACCTGAAAAACAACATATTAGAATTCAAAGGAGTTTCAGACAGGATAGCTGTCCTCAACATCATACTTCCTGGCTACAAATACCCGATATCCATAGTCCAAGTATACGCTCCTACTGAGGTAGCGAAAAAGGAAGTTAAAAATAGCTTTTACGAAAACCTAAGTGAGACAATGGAGACCCTATATAACACCATTATTGTGATGGGAGATTTTAATAGCCAAATTGGCCAACGAAGAAAGAACGAGGATAAAATACTTGGGTCCTATACAACGGGCAAGCGAAACGATAATGGACAAAGATTGATAAACTACGCGTTAGAAAATAACTTACATATTATGAATACTTTTTACAAAAGGAAGCAAAAAAGAAAATGGACGTGGGAATCTCCCAACGGCAAAACAAGAAATGAGATAGATTTCATGATTACAAATAAACCAAAGCTTTTCTTAAATGTGGAAGTCATCAACAATTTTAACTATTTTACCGATCACAGATTACTTCGAGGTCAAGTACACCTAGAGGAACCTAAAAATTCTAGGAAACATATAAAAAACACTATACAACCAATCACACTGCCATTACCAAGCCATGTTCTAGAATCCCTAAAAATTAAATTATTACCAATAAGTCAACTAAGAACAGTCCAGGAAAAATATGATACCTTAGAAGAAGGAATAAAAGGAGCTTACAAAATCCTAGAAAAAGACAAATCATTTAAAGATAGAATAGGATCTGAAGCAAGAAGATTAATAAAACAAAGAGCACTTTTATTTAAGAACAGGAAGAAAAATAGACAAAACATAATTGAAATAAGTAAAGAAATATACACTGAAATAAGGAAATACAAAAATACACAAAAAACTAAATTAATACAACTACACATAACAAAATTGGGTGGAATCAAGAGTGCGTGGAAGGAACTGCAAGACCACAAAAACTGGATCACACACGTAACACATCACAAATCTCAAAAACATAAATCGAAAAGAAGCGAAATATTAAACACAGCAACTGATTTTTATCGTGATCTTTATCACGATGAACAAAGTACATCAATTATAAATAGTGAAAATTTTATGAATACCGAAGAAGAAACTGTCCCTCATATATTGAAAGATGAAGTTGTTAAAGCCATCAAATCTCAGAAAATAGGAAAAGCACCCGGAGAAGATAACATCTCCAATGAACTTTTAAAAGGAGTATCAGAGACTATCTTGGATACACTAACAAACCTTTTTAACGAAATTTTAAGAACTGAATACATACCTCTCCAATGGACTACCTCTACAATAATTTTACTACACAAGAAAGGGAGAATTGATGACATATCGAACTACAGACCCATTTCGCTAATGTCAAACATATACAAAATTTTCTCCAAGATAATACTGGACCGGATAACAAAGATCATAGACGAGAATCAGCCAAAAGAACAAGCAGGGTTTCGAAGTGGCTTTTCAACCATCGACCACATCCATACCATTAAACAAATGATCCAGAAATGCAACGAATATAGAATAAACTACTACTTAGCATTCATAGACTACAATAAAGCATTTGATTCGCTGAAACATGAGAAAATCTGGCAGGCCCTTACCGCACAACGTGTTCACAGTAAATACATTAACATAATAAAAAACATATACATAAGTATGTCAGCTAAAATACGCACTGAAAAGGTAGGAGAATGTTTCCCCATTAGAAAAGGAGTTAGACAGGGAGACCCCTTATCACCCAAACTATTCTTGGCAACCCTAGAACATATATTTCGACAACTGGAATGGGAGAAATATGGTATAAATGTTAATGGAGTACTACTAAACCATCTAAGATTCGCAGATGATCTTGTATTAATATGTAGTGATCCAAACACTCTGAAGGTTATGGTTGAACAACTGATAAACGAAAGCGAAAAGGTAGGACTATCAATAAATACCAGCAAAACAAAGTTAATGACAAATTACGTCAAAACTCCCATTAAACCAGAAAATGCTGCTGAATTGGAATATGTGAATGAATATACATACTTAGGCCAAATAATATCATCAACGGAAATCACAACAAAAGAAATTCAAAATAGAATAAACCTAGGATGGAAGAGATACTGGGCCCTAAAAGACGTAATGAAAAACTCGGATATACCAATAGAAGGGAAGAAAAAAATATTTAATACATGCATTCTACCAAGCATGACCTACGGATGTCAGACATGGAGCTGTACAAAGAAAAATATCACATCACTAGAAACTTGTCAACACCGAATGGAAAGAAGCATACTCAACATAAAACTAAAAGACAAAATCAGCTTGACAACAATAAGAAAACAAACCAAAATTATAGATATAAAGGATCAAATCAAACGACTGAAATGGAAATGGGCAGGACACCTAACAAGAAGTGCGATAGAAAAGTGGACAAACGTAGTGACGGAATGGTGCCCTAGATACAATAAGAGAGGCAAAGGTAGGCAACATCGAAGATGGGAGGATGACATCAAGGAGGTAGCAGGACCATGCTGGAGGAGGATAGCAAGGGATAGATCGTTGTGGAGAACTTTTGGGGAGGCCTATGCTAAAGAGCAAGACAATCACAAAACCGGTGTCTAATAATGTTAGTTTTAACCCATTAGAAGTCGCCGTACTCAATTGAGTACACCCACATTTCTGAGTGTAAATTACAAACCTAGCACAGTTTACGTGAAATACCTTGTTATTTTGCTACATAATAAGTGTGTTCAATTAAAATAATAAATCATATGTGGGTAGTTTAATTTTTTTTATCGAAAAGTGTCAGTTGAATCTGTACTACGAAAACACCGAGGAGGTAAGTTAATTATTTTCAATTTTAATATTTGGTTACTGCATGCACGTTGATTTTTTCATTCCATTCTTGTAAAATACATATTAGACTATGTTATATAAATAAATATAATTCATTATTTATTTCAAACATAAAACTAAAGTAATACAAAAGTTACTGTGCTCAGATGAGTACATTGACCACATACATAAGTAAAATAACTGGTTTTTTTCCAGATTCCTTGAAATGGCGAAAAGGCAATTTACAGCTCAAAACAGCTACAAGAGGCTTGAAGAAGCCATTGAAGCCGTTTTACTGGAAAGCGATGAAGATGATTGTGACTTGGCTATCATACCACCTGATCCAAATGCATTGACTGATGAAGAGGAAGGTGCCGATGAAAATATGACAAATAATTTTATACCGCAAGACATACCTGGTACTATTGAAGTGTTTGTGAATAGAGAAAACAGTGGTGAAGATAGTGAATATGACGACAGTGATGATGAACCATTAGCTTCGAAAAGAAGACGTGTAATTACTACCAGCCAATCCACTCAAGTTCTAAACCCAACCTGGCGAAAATGTACCCCTTCATACTCTTCAACGTTTCAAAGTACCTCCGAAGTCCATGAGAGAAAGCGTGCTGTTTGTGATGAATTGGAATGCCTCAACCCTGTACAAATATTTGAAAAAATATTTGATAATGAAGTTGTTGATATGATTATATCCAATAGTAAACTATACGCTAATCAACACAATAGGCATGAATTTCACCTAGATTCGTCCGATTTGAAAAAGTTTATAGGGATACTGATGTTATCTGGATACCACAAACTACCCCGGGAACCTATGTACTGGTCTCTAGATGAAGACATAGGTGTAGAATTGGTCAGTAACGCAATGTCTAGGCACAGGTTTCGGGATATCAAAAGAAACCTTCATCTTGTGAACAATGACTTAGCAGCCAATTCGAATGATAAAATGTTCAAAATAAGACCATTGGCAGACATACTAATGAAGAAATTTTTACAGTGGGGAGTATTTCATGATAGTATTTCCGTCGACGAATCAATGGTAAAGTATTATGGCCACCATCCCGCGAAACAGTTCATTCGTGGGAAACCTGTCCGTTTTGGATATAAAAATTGGGTGGCGGCTGGTTCAAATGGATACTGTTACTCATTCGATTTTTACTGCGGAAAATCGCAGACTTCAACCACTGATCCACTGGGTTCCCGCGTAGTGAAAACTTTACTTGAGAAACTGAATTGCTCCTCAGCTAATCATGCGGTTTTTTTCGACAACTTCTTTACAAGCTATGATCTCTTGCTTGAGTTGAAAAGTCTTGGCTACCGTGCTACGGGGACAGTGCGAGAAAATAGAACTAAAAAGTGTCCACTGATAAGCACAAAGGATATGAAAAAGAAGGAACGTGCCTCTTATGACTACAGGTTTGACAAGAAAAGTGAAATTTTATTCGTAAGGTGGAAAGATAATAGTGTGTGTACCATGGCAACTAACTACGACACCATTGAACCATTAGGGATTGTCAAACGATGGTGTCCAATAAAAAAGGAGAAGACAGACGTTGCAATACCTCATTTATTCCAAACCTACAACAAAAATATGGGAGGTGTGGATGAACTGGATCAGTCTGTATCATTGTATAGAGTTGCTGTTCATGGCAAAAAGTGGTGGTGGGTGTTATTTACCTACATGTTAGACATAGTAGTTGCTAATTCCTGGCGTTTACATCAAACAAGTAATGAGAATCCTATGGATCAACTCATGTTCCGTCGCCATATTGCACGATATTACTTACGCCAAGGAGAACAAAGAAAATCACGCCAGGCTGCATCAATAGTCGAAGGCCTGCCTCAAGATAGGATTGGACACTATCCTGTTAAAATTGAAAAACAACTGCGGTGCGTCCTTTGCCATTCAAGAGTGCGTTGGCAATGCAAGAAGTGCTTGAAAACACTTTGTGTCGAAAAGGCTTGTTTTGAAAATTTTCATACGTAGGCGGTCAGTGTACTTAATTGAGTACACCCCTGTAAATTCATGAAAACAACGATTTTTCATTTTTTTCTTGCATATTCTATTTTTTTGTTCCTATTTCAATATAAAAATAAACATTATTAAAAAACTATATTGGTACTTTTCATTTGACCTTTAATGGGTTAAGCCTGAAGTGTTTCTGTTTTTCATTTTTATTTCAATCTTTTTATGTTGGCACAATTTACAGAAGGCAGTTTGGGATGCATGAATTATTTCGAAAAACTCCTCAAATTTGCTTTTGGGTCTTTT
>VKGM01008271.1:0-11379 GCA_007844875.1 Busseola fusca | reverse complement strand
AAGCATGCAAAATTACTTATTTACTTAAGGTTTGTGTAGAGTGTAATTTAGTGTAGTTTGTATGTGTATATGTTTGTGTTAAAAGGATGTGTTAGGGGGATGTGTTACGCCTGGGTGAGTATTAGCGTGGGATTTAACGTATGAGAGTCAGGAGAGATTCAGTCCGTGCATAGTCCTGATCTGATAGCCACTTAGTAACTTTCAGTTTACAAGTACGCTTTGGGCAATCCACTATGTCCAGGATTTTATTCGCTTCCTGATAAACAAACGGACCCATGTATCTTGGAGCTCTTTGAGCAAACCTAGTGCGAGTAGCAGGTGCTTTCCATTTCTTCTGTCTGCACGTCCTAGAAGATTTGGATTGGGTTTGAGGTGCTTGTCGGTGGAAGCGTAACAAGACAGACAAAATATAAAGCTGTCTTATCCTAAGAACGTCACATTCTTGGTACAGCCTGTCAGTGGGATACCGATAGGGCCTTCCATATGCAACTTTTAGAATGCCCCTTTGTGCTCGTTCAAGTTTAATTAAGTGAGACTTTGCTGCTGCACCCCATGCCACTATACAGTAATTCAAAATAGATTGGCATAAAGCGAAGTACACACATCTAAGGGTATCGTGGTCGGCAACGTTCCTAAGATTTTTAAATATAAACATTAGTTTGCGGGCCCTTGCAGTGACAGCATCTATATGTTTGACCCAGGATAGCTGGTTGTCGATCAAGACGCCAAGGTATTTGATATGGTCGACTTGTTCAATCTCGACACATTGACAATAATCACCACTAAGGTGCTTGCAGTAGTGGAGCCTGATTCGCAGTGGGTTTTCGGGCACTAGGCGCTTCGATATTTTAAAAGCCATGTATTTTGTCTTGCTTGCATTCAACGTGAGAAGGTTCTGTTGCAGCCATTGAACTACCTTAGTTAGGCCTCTCTCAGCAGCATCAACGACCCCAGTCCAGTCATTGCTATGGAATACTATAGCCGTGTCATCCGCGAAAGTGAGAATCTTGGCATTCTCTAGTCGGAGGTTGCAGAGATCATTGATGTAGGCCAAGAATAGAGTTGGTCCGAGAACGCTACCCTGGGGAACGCCAAAATGGATATCAGAGTACTCGCTTGTTACTTCACCTTTATATTCTATTCTTTGCTTACGGTTTGTAAGGTAGGAGTGAAACCAGTTCTGTGCTAGACCCCTTATTCCCATTAAAGATAGCTTCTGCAGAAGTATCGGCCGAGAAACGGTGTCGAATGCCTTAGCCATATCTATGAACACGCCAATGCATTCGTGGCCAGAATCTATCCTTTCAGTGACGTGGTCAACAAGTGTCACCACAGCATCCTCTGTTGACATTTTTTGACGAAAACCATATTGGTTATCAGAGAGTAGTTTTTCTTTTTCTAGAAATTTCTGTAAACGATTATTGGCAAGTTTCTCTAGTATTTTAGACACTGAAGATAATAGGGAAATTGGTCTATAATTTGTTACTTGAAGCGGGTCGCCAGATTTGAAGATCGGGCAAACATTGGCTACCTTGAGGCAGTCCGGAAAGACACCAGTAGACATGCTCAGGTTGAATATGTGGGAAAGAACAGGGGCAAGAGGTATTTTACATTGTTTTAAAATCATGTTACTTATCAAATCACTTCCAGGGGCTGAGCACGATTTTAGGTTGTCAATGATTTTTGAAATTTCTTCTGGGTCAGTAGGAGTAAAGAAGAATGAGTTCCCAGTAGTGCTATCCAGTCTTGCGGCATCAGCCAGTTGCTTTTCAGTAAGTTTTAGTTCAGATAGGATAGGATCAGCTAATTTTTTACCAACTGTACTAAAAAACTCATTAGCTGAATTTACCGCTTCCACAGGATCTTCTAAGATTTTAGTGATGTCCGCGTTTGTACTGTTCCTTTTTTTCATGTTGCAGATTTCCTTAACACTCTGCCAAAGTTTCCTGGTGTTGTTTTTATTTTCAGTAAGCAATTTGCGGTTGTATTCCTCATTTGCTCTTTTGATAATGTCGTTACAGTAATTTCTATAAGTTTTGTACTCTCTTTGGGTTGTAATGTCGGCTTGATTTTTTTTGGAGTTGTAGTGTAGGCGGTCTCTCTTTCGGACACATTTAAGTAGACCTGGCGTCATCCATGGCTTGCGTATGACTTTTGAACTACGGACTTTGATCTTAGAGCTAAAGTCCATAATTTTTTGTGTCATTAAGTTGATGAAACAATCAGTAGCAGTGAATAAAACAAGAAGTCATTCATCGCCACCAGATGAGCCCCGAGTATCTTAGCATCTATGTCAACTACTTCAGACTCTTTCGTATTGCCAAGTTACAAAAGATGCAACTACTACTGTAGTGGCGTGTCCACATGACAGTGTGACCACTCCACCAATCCACTCACTCTCCTCCGCTCTTATCATCTTCATCATTGGCAGACTCGTTAATGCCTTTAAAAACTTAGCACCTAAAGGTGCTTATAAAAACCTTGCCCACAGATGTAGTGTAAACGCAAATCCAACTTAATACAGAGCATGTCCTTACAAATCGAACGTGAAGGCCCTTCGCCATCCAGTTTGTCGACTCTCATTAAGACCGCAGTTAGTACATCTGAGTTTTTCCATCAGTTGACAGCGCAACGAGAGCTCTTCGCGACTTCTGTAATCCTGGTACACAAGCCTTATCTAGCCGATATCTATGATCATAGATAATAGTAGTAAGTATCTGGTTCTATCTATTTTTACAAAAAACGTCTCAGGAATGTTTTTCTGTGTTTTTTACATATTTCTCAAGAATAGTATTATTGAAATTTATATTGGTAGGGTTTAGCGGAATAGCAAGTAGAACAGGCCACCTGTTGAATCTGGGATTTAAAGATTGCATTGTGCACTGAATAATAAAATAAAACTTTGTTGCAATGAAAAAGGAACCAACTAGGAAACATTCTAATAGGACGCATTTGAAGTTGAATCTTGAACTAGTTTTTGTGACACACTTTATGAATTCTAGCTAGCCAATGTTAAGATTTATTGCTACGGTTTTCCAGTTAATATTTTAAACGGGTGTCAGAAACCTGATTTCACTGCACCTCGATTAACGATTAGCATTGAAGGTAGTTGATATATTAATTATAATTCCCCACATCAGTTACAGTCACAGGAATTCAACAATAATGGCTACCATTGACTAAATTATTTTATTGTATCAATGTGGTGCTCACTCAGATCTACAATTCTATAAATTTGTTTAATACGCTAATTATAAAGCAATAGGCACAAACATCTTTCTTGCAATTATTTCAAGTTTCTGGTCTAAGAGTACCGATCTAAAAAGTTATACTTTTTCTATAAATCAGGTTCCATCGATTTAGCCAGGCATTTGAGTAGGTTCTCAGTGTAAAACAAAAGCACAGTTTTCCTGGGCGACTGATGTTATGTGACAACGAGTTCTTATAAGAAAGATTGCGGGCATTTTAATGGTCATATTGGTATCCAACAGACGGCGCTTGTTAGCACTATTCTTGTATACTCTTATTTTTAGTTTAGTATAAAAAGTTAAGCTTATCTAGAATTATCAATAATTGCGTCCGCTATATTAGGTTTATGCTCTTGTAGTTCTTTTATTAGGTTTTTCTGTTACGATCTTGTTCTTTATCATTACTGCCATTAAATTCAGCATCAAAATTTTGTTAACATCATGTTATAATATTAGGTATAGAGGCAACATAATCATAGATACACACATTCGTATTACAGAATTCAATCAAGTTACAGTATGGACAGTTCGAACTTAAACTCAGTTCTATTAGAAGAAGATTATCAGCTTTTCGTATCTAGATTAACGGCAATCTAAACAATTTAACATCGTCGAGCAGATTAACTTCGAGTGTTGCCAGATCTAACAAAAGTTTAACCGTTGAAACTTTACCCTTTGCGATAAAATTTATTCAATTTATGAAATTTATTACATCACTGATAGTCTTGTGAGGGTCGTCTACTGATTATGAGATTATGAAGGGTTGGCTCCATCCGCTAGCTATTGTATAAGGCTTAGAAACTTAACCAAAACACACACACATTCAGGACTAATCTAGGCCATATGATCGATATGCTTGCAATTCCAATAAGAGTATCAATCTGACAAGCTGAAACCTTCAGTTAGTTCGTGCGAAAATCGACTCCATCAGCTTCCATCAACAATCCAAAGTTTAAGTCGGCTCACTCTGACTTCTTTAGTGCAACCTGTGCAAAACCGCGCAAAGCATTGTACAACTGATTTGCTCGTAATAACTTTTCGGTCCTACCGGACTTGCAACACCACACGAGTGCATTACGGTACATCCCACACACCTGTTTATCTCCGCATCGCACAGATAACACACCGCATCCGAACCCGATCAAATGCATTTCTCTTGTAGTCTAATAGGAGCCGACCTTGAGCCATCGGGAATTCCTATTGGATTTATTGTAGAATGGCGCCCGTTTAAAATAGAAGCCGTGTTCCGCTGTGGGAAATTGTGTTGCGTAAGCTTGAGTTTCTTCTAAATTTTATCTGTATGTTGAGATTGGCTCTCGGCACCTCTCGGTATGTATGTACTCCTGGTACAAGTATCGGGCTTATTGTATTATTTGTCCGTTGTGTGATTCTACCGTAGGAGATAGACGTGTTTTTGGAGAAAGTACACAATATTCAGTGTCGTCTTAGGACATAACATTTTTAACATCCTTTTATTTATTTTTAATTGAACATGAAAAAGAAAACAAACAAATTACTGGATTTCAATGACTTTCGGTGTAACTCCGGAGTAATAACCCGTAATAAACGGCCACAAGTGTTATTATCGTGATAATAACACAATCAACAACGCGCAGTATTTCACTGCTGCAGCGGTCGCTAATCGGACCGCACTGAAAGATTGTAAACAAATAAACTGAATATCTTACCGCCTGAACTTGTACGTGGGCGTGTTTCTGTTGGATACTTTACAATCCATCTCAGTCTCAGCATGATTCAACTGAAAAGTATTGGGTGTACTTAAATGTACCCGCGTAATTAGACTACGAAAAAATCCCAACATTCAGAAAATATTCACATAGGAAATATATTATCGCCATACATAGATACATAAGTTTCGTATTGAACTTCACTACATAGACAGGAGTCAGTCCCATCCTAATTTTTTGTAAATAATTTCAAGCAACGGAAGAACAGCTTCTGATGGATTCCAAACGGTATATTAAAGTAGCTGGTCAATGAAATAGGTTTGAACAAACACAAACGACAATCATATTTTAAAACTAGATGAGTTTGGCGTTTCGTATCTGACTAGTCTGAGAAGAATGGCCGAACAACAATAGAGGTCACAGTCACTTTTAAAGTCCAGACACAATCTTGCTCAGATCATATGCAGACCATACAGATCGATGCCTGAGATGGGCTTTTGAGGAAAGAACCACAGATTAAAGGGTCCTGTCCAGTCATTGCACGCTTTTGTCAGAAATCGTGCAGGTCAACTCAAACCTTAAGGAGTTTAACGATTTGAGAAAGGACAATTGGGTAGGCCCAAATGTTCTTTCTCGAATCGTTAAACTCCTGTACCACATAAATTACTCAAACTGCCAAACCATGACAAAAACTAGGGCGGAATACATCTCATTCTTCAAGACCAACTTTACTGCGTCCCGCCGGTCTTACGTCCCAATGAGCCCCAAATACATTTAGTGAAAATCGTGCATCTAAAATCTAAGAGCTTCCTCGGTATCGCTCGGCGATCGTCGGGTCACGAGCGAAGTTAGCCGAACGTCTCTATACGTTCGGGTAAGTTCGCGGGTAATTAGCAAGTGGGCTGCGCAGGCGCCGCAGGAGACGATCTCGCTGATAACCAAGCTATTTGCTGGACATTATGGGAGCTGGATTTTGTTTTTTATTAATAAGAAGTTTGAAATCATTGTTCTCGATCAGAAGCAGACAGTTTGGATTTCTTGTGATGAGAAATTGTAGCAGCTTAGGTATATGGTTAAAGCAACATATAAAGTATTTTCATCAATTGAATATAAGTATACCCACTAACTGTTCCCAGTGTGCTGTTATGTAGACGATTAACAAATTTGTGATGTGTTATCGTTTTTGTTCTTGGTATTAGAAGTTATTGTGGTAAACGAAGACTTCTATCATTGTTAAGTGCTCAAGCTGCATTGTCATTCTATATTAAGTGTTAACTTTTACCGTTATAAACTACATCTATACAGCCCATCACTTTTAAAACTACAGCATTCTGTTATCGTAATTATTATCTCATACTTAGCAATAAAACTACAACGTATCAGCTGCTTATCCCCTTGCCGCAAGTTGTCAACTGATAGCTGCGACCAATTAACTGGCCCAGCGATGCTCACGCGGTGTCTTGTCTTGGTCTAAACGACGTCAAACCACGTCTATGTAATGTGTCGCCGGTGGCTAGCGGTAGACTGACGCAGGCGCAACTGTCGCTTGTAGGCAAAACGACGGCTTAATTATGAATATCAAGTGCTTTATTATATTCAAACGAGCATTTGCGATACCAGATTTATGTAAAATGTTAGAAATGAAATATGGGGATACATTTTATATTTTGGTTAAAACTTCATTCTCACTCAGACCATTCCAATATGGACATTCATTCACATTCAACACACAGATAGTGTGTACGAACCTTTCTTCTTACTTTCAGAGCTCTGATCTTTAATCCCACGTTACACTCATCATCCACATATTCCGAGAAGCAACTCCGCTCACCCACTAATCAAATAGACCAGAGATATTTATAAGTATAAAATATTTAAGTATCAGATGCGCGACCTATGGCCTCTGGGACCGACCGTTAATTCCTATCGGAATCCACTTGGTCCAATAAAGTGGGAATCTAACAAGTCCATAATTAATTCTCACACGTCTTATGACGAGTGACTTGATGGACGGCATCGTAAACGTCTGGACAGCCAGTCCGGGCAGCCGGACACTTGGCAGTCATTAACAGTGCTGTAAAAAAGTTCTAGGTTGAGGATTTGGGAGGTTGGTTCAGGTTGTGGGAGGCGGGGGTGTCGGGGATAATGTAGGGGAGGATTGTTGATCAATAACTTTATTTACGTACTAAGAGTAGAAAACATTGCTATATTAGCTTTCATTTCAACTGGAAGTAGATACTAAAATCGAGTACTTATAGAAATTGGTTTATTGGCAGCATTAACTCCGTCTGAGAAATTATACAAAGTTAAAAGACACAAATACCCAGAAGTACTGTAATCATGTTCTATCATAAACTAAATTTCCCCAACTTTGTAAGAACTTATCAATTTAATAATTACTTAAAATCTATACTCATTTGATCCTTGGCTTCCATTCAAAATGTCGACTATTTTATTAGCGGTTCGTTCGGTGGCGCGGGCGCGTGTAATTGACCACATAAATCTCGCTCGACGATTGATCCAAAGAAGGCGATTAAAAATTTTGTAGTTCAACACTTTAAGTGTAGAGCCAGGTTCTGTGGGTTACAGAGTGTAGGAAGTAAATATGGTTCGAGTATTTTAAATGAGAATATGGTGATTCTTATTAGAAGCAAGCCCAGTATGACGAGGTCTTAAAATCAAATTTCCATGTTTAATTTACCTATTTTATTATAAGAAAAACCATTAGAACAATACGAAAGAAACAGCTAAAACAAATCTATTTTGAGAGATATAGCCGTTGAATTTCTTGTAACACACAAACCTCTTCACGCTCTTTTTATTTTCCATCTTTATGGACTTCTAATCTCCCAGATTCCACACCACGAACCCAAATCCTCCATATCGCAGAACACAGCTTTCTTCCATTAAAATTCATCAGCCGAGGTCCTCTAAGCCCCAGATAAGTGTATTCATACGTTTTTTATTTGCCGCTCCATCCTCAGGTTACATGCGACACGGAATAAATTAAGCTACCGGACTTTGATATTCTCATTCGGTAGTTGTGTCATTATATTTATTAGTCTCTTTTGTTTGAGTTGAATCAATTCCGTTCAATACTGTTATGGCGGCTATTAACGATTTTGTATCAGATTTCGGATGATTGATTATGTTGCTTATCTGCTATCATTTCGTGTTGGGTGTTTCGAATTCTTAATTCAGGCTCATTTGTGGGAAAGGACAGTCTTATACATTTCTTTTAATCATGACTTTTCGTAACCCTTGTCATTAGCATCGGTCCCTCTGGGCTGAAACTATTGTCTTGTGTTTGCCGCTTGTGAACTATTAGTTAATTAATCTAATCTTTTCTGATCCCAAGCTCCAAGCACTATAAGTTCATTTTATTCTTATAAGACATCGCGTGCATCAATGATACCAACAAATCTTCTTTGTAACATAAAATTCACGCTTCCTAATCACTGGACCATAAAATACTCTATAAATCTCTGGCTAGTACAGCACTTAGTTTTCAGTGTTAGTGCGGTGCTAATGAAGAGGTTAATTAGGTCCTGTGAACATAAGTCGTCGGTCGTGGGCCGCTTATCTGCAGATAGCGATATCACGCACCAGCCGTATGGGAACCTATTATAACCAGCTATTGAACAATATCAATGTATGGCAGCTTTAAAGGGTAGTATTGGTGGGTTTGTCAGCAATGAAAAAAATAATCGGACCGTTATTGTTGCTGCGGTTTAAGCACGTCTATAAGTACCTGAAATAGAAATCCGTCGATATCGGTGATCCAAGAAAAACTAAACAACTCAATTAGAATCTTAAGCTGATATGCAGCACGGAATAGATAAAGATAGTATATACAGTATCAAAATCAAACGATTATTTTCACTATTCCGTACTTTCCATATAGTATATCTAACCTAACGGCTCCAAAATTCTCTCAACAAGAATTTTAATATACCTACTTCGAAACAAATGGAAAGCAAAGCAGAGCGTAACGTTAAGTTCTAATTAGATAAGTATCTGGACAATATATCGCTTCCCCGAGGTGATTGGTGGGCGATGAAAATTTCACGGTAGGCTCTAGCCATCGAAATTATTTTATTGACGGAAGCCGGCACTCATTAACGGGCTACCGGGCGAGCCGGTGAGCCGGTGAGCCGGGGCCACTCACATAAGCACCGCCTATCGGACCCAATACTACTTCTCATGCACAGGGTGCGCGGATTGATTTCCGATTTATGTGGTTTTTGTGACCGATGGCCAGTTGAATAGCAGTGTTGTGTATTATGATACACAGTGACGTACTTTTTAGCAATGGTTTAGCATCATGAAAACGTAAGAAGGCAAGCTGCGGCTGGGCAATGACAGACTTACGTTTCGGATAGATACATTCTCATATTTGAATTATTCATACAGTTAACTCATATTAGTTTTAGAGCTGCAAATTGCCAAGTGATTATAGAACTTGATGACAGCACAGTCATCATTTATCCTGGATCTCACTTACCAAACCAATATCCATACACGCGCAGCGTGCACTTTAGTCAACGTACTGGAGCATCACCCTGTGCAGTGCATGCAGCCGATCGGGCAGAGTGCGGGTGACGGGGAGTGAAGGTGCGCGTACGCCGCGGATTGAGTTAAATGCCTCCTTATCTCGCCCCTAATGGCCCCGGGAACATGTCAATTCATCACACGCATGTCACACACGCTCTTTTCTAAATCAACATTTTTTCCACTGCTGCATACTTTTTGTTGTGCGGTAGTCACGACCCTGATACTTCGGTGACATCGCTGACAACAAATGTCCGATTTTTATGTCTTCAGATAATAATATATAAATTATCGTGTGTTTAGCGAAACAAACGACGCTGTAAAAAGGTGTCGGCGTGAGTTTATTCGGTCATAAAAAGATTCGCAAACTTATGCTAAATAAACAAACTGTAAACATTTTTTAGTTTCACTTGGAGTCGCGCTTAACAGTCTTTTTATTATAAGTTCCTATTTGATATTTGTTCTCATTTGCGTAGCAAAGTCGATGTTTATCTTTTAGTAGTTGCAACTCCCGACATTTTAAAACCTAGCAAAGCAATTTGATCGTGCTCGTTCTTCCTCGGAGGATATTTCCACTTTGGAGACTTTATAAAATACTGTCGCGTTTGTTTGTGACAGTGGTGTGTTTTATTGTACAGTTTTAATATAAAAGGATAAAAAGCGTCGATGGCAGCGGAAGCCGCTACTAAGTCGCTCGATAAGTGTGAGAGCCGACAAAGGCACTAATACGTTTAGGAGGCATTATAAATCAGTGAGTCGAGTTATCACCGGCCGACAATTAAGATGTCGACCATCTGAGGGAACGGCCGGTCGGCACGCACTCGCAGGCCCGAGTGCCAGGCCCCTTTGGAATATCGTTGTCCATTGCCTTTATTGTTTGAACGATATTCGAAGGAGCAGAAGAAAACATTCTATCAAACGACATTTGCTTTGTCACGTTTTTTTCTTTGAGTTTGGCTCTCAGTAGCAATGAAATGATATGTGTATTAACGTATACTGTACTTATCGATGACGTATATAATTATACATACACGACGACATAAAGCTTCATTTGTCAAAGGGTAACAAGCACTAAAACGTCATTTGTTTCTGAGTTATTAAAATATAAGTCTCCTTTACCAATTGGATTCATAAAATATTACGAGATCTTATATTTACGAGCAAATTTCAATTATTTTAATTAATGCTTACACGGAGACGTGCTATACAAGTCGCCGTAAAGTGTAGAAAAAGTTCAATGGCATGACATCAAGATAGTAATCCGATTATAAAGTTAACATTCCCAATCAGATTGTGAATACTTAAGAGTTCGTAGTAAAACTTTGTAACTGTGAAACCGAAAACTTTCCAATTTGTTCAACGCGACTATTTCGCAACAAGAAAAACGAAACAACTAACATGAGTCTCGATAACAACACTCGGGAATCGATTTCGAGAGTAACCATTTAATTATTTTATCGATAATCTCGCATCGAGTGGCCAGCAACAAAATAAGAAGAGCGGAGAGTAATCGTCGCTTAGGCCAACGCCCAGTAGCCGGCGGCGGTTGCCGGCCGATTTTATCGTCTCATAACAGTCTCGATTTATAAGTATCGATTATATGTATCGATCTCTTGATACGATGCGTTCACGGTCATTTGGCGCGTTTTTTTCGCTGTGCTCGGGACGATACATGTTCTCTAAATAACAATTTTGTTCGATAAGTAATTAATAATGTTTCTTTTTTGAAGGAACCTTTATTTAAAAAAAATAAATTGGCTTGTAATTGTAATTGGTAAGTACTCGTGGACTCCAACGAGAAACAGTTGAACTCGAAAAAATACCTTGATAATAATAAATAGTAACAATAAAAAATACATTATATATTATACACTGATTAACCACGCTAACTA
>VKGM01008266.1:43265-54727 GCA_007844875.1 Busseola fusca | reverse complement strand
AAAGTGAACATTTTAAAAAAAGGTTGCATTAAATCAAACTTCAGAAATAGTTACTAATTAAATGTAATGTTCTTAATTTCAATGGCGGTTCGTTCTCATGAAATATCATTCAAAAATCGAATAACGTTCCTCAAAACAAGCATTGTGTGGATTATTTTATTTTATACGTTGACAATACTGAGACATTGGAAACGCATGGGAATGCCAGTGTGAACATTTTATTGTTATTAAAAAGTATACAAACTTTTTGATGGTAAAAATAACTTTATTCATGACTCGTTTAGTCACTATATTCAAATCA
The DNA here is from genome assembly GCA_007844875.1 of Busseola fusca. Lineage (NCBI taxonomy): Eukaryota > Metazoa > Arthropoda > Insecta > Lepidoptera > Noctuidae > Busseola > Busseola fusca. The sequence goes on along the minus strand of VKGM01008266.1, from coordinate 54,426 downwards.
TACCATTCTAAAACCTATTTATTTTAATATTCCACAACTTCCACACAATGCCATCTAGTCTCATTCTAAGCAGAGCTTGTGTTACGAGTACTAGAAAACTGATAAACATACTTAAATATTTCTAAAAACATATATATTTTAGATAAATTACATCCAGACACAGACCAAATGATCGTGCTCATCACACAAACATTTGTCCTGGGTGGGAATCGAACCCACGACCTCCGGTATAGCAGTCAGGGTCACTAACCACTAGACCAACAGACCAGTCAAATATTAACAAACGTCTGACAAATTACTATAATGTTTCAGTAGCATTGTGATTATGATTTTAATAGTGAAATACGGCCTATCGTACAAATGCAACATAATCTAACTTCTTATAATCTATAATAATATCGTCATAAATTACATTTAAGAAACTCTTAGCCTACAGGCGTATATTTTATAAGGTATCAATTTACAGCGATAAATAATACAACAACTAAACACATAGTCACAAAAAACTTACGATAGTCGTACAAAAACTCGCATCGCAATCCGAGCTACCAGGCTGGCATGAAATACAAGAGATCATCGCATTACATGTATTAGAACTACATGTTCGCCGCGCACCATCATCTGTGGTATGTGCCGCTTGCACTCCGAAATATTTTTGGAAACCGGAGCTTCAGTCACCAATGGGACTGAGGAGATAGTTGCCGCCGTACCATTGGGAACCGGTGTGCCTGTTAGAGAAATATCGTTATGATGGTTGGGATTTGTTTATTTAGATTCGGAATATAAAGCAATTAAATTGACAGTGTCGCCAATTCCCGTGTTGACAAACTAAACTATAAAAGTTCAATGCATCTTCTTCTCTCCATTTCATTAAGTAAAGGACACAAGATACATATTAGTTTATTCCTGTCAAATTAAGATACTCCATAGGTAGACAGTTTAGATATGATTAAAAACGTGGCTACTAAAAATACGTCAATTTACGTCAGGCGCCGACTAATTTAACAGGACTAAACTAAAATTTATCTTCTGTCCTTTTCTTAATAAAATAGAAAGAAAAAGATGCACTGACCTGAAATTTGTTTGTGAACAAAGCACTCGTCGCCAGTATATCACTTACCCAGCCCAGGAATAACTTTTCTCTTATTGAGTCTTTTCCTCTTCCATACCTCCAGAACGTCACTGAGCGCCATATTCCAGTGTTTGTCGAAAGCTACTATGGTTGCTTGTAGGTACCCTCTCACGTCACGGTCATTGCGAGTGATGATCTAGGGACAAAAAAGGAAGTTTCGTTAGCAGGGTGTTAGGACACGATTTCAGTACTGTATGTAATCGAAAAGGTGATATAGTGGGTTTCCTCACGATGTTTTCAGGCACATCGAACAACTAAACACTCGAAGACATGTGAACTGTGCCCGAGTGGTGACTCCGGAATAAATGGATAATAATATATCCCAGTGAGAGCATTCTCGGCTGGTAATGTTAGCAAATTAGCAGAGAGCCTTACACCGATAACAGTTATATTGAATCTCTTCTTTCTAGCACACATTAGCTTAAGTATAACAAAAAATGTAGGTACTGCAGCGCGAGTTTTCTAATAAATATAAATGCAACCAAGTTGTTTTCACTCCATTACAAACGCCGCATACATTAATCTTTACCCCTGTTCCGTTTTGTCCTATGGGAAAAACATGCCATGTCGTTCGACCAGAATAATTAATAAAAGGGACTTGTTTTTAATCAGAAAACAACAAAATGGCGCCACTAGAATTACTCACGTTTTACTCGTAGATTACATGGAAAATACCGTTGGAAAACTAAGTAATAATAATAATATTCCAAGTGCGACAGAAGAGGAAGGGCCTTGTAAAGGACGATGAGTAATGTTCATTTCTCTTTGTTTTCAGACGGAACGTTGCATGACAGGGCGTGGTGACTCCCTGCCCCATGTGTTCACACGGAAACCTGCTTTCCAGCACAGTAATATACCAACAGGCTCTATGGTAAGTTAAGGCTCTATAGAATTCAATGAGTGCTTAGAGATTTCCTCATTTCCGAGCGGAAAAATCATTTTGAATAAGATTTACTAAACTAGTTCGATCTAACCTGTTACAATTTGTCCTGAAGCTTCGATTTCAAAATTATGTCTTTAGCGCTTTTGTCTGAACGTCTCTGTTAAGGAAAAGCTAAGCGAAGATTTTATGTCCAAAAGGTTTTTGCATTTAATAGCAGCGCATTCAGTCAATTCGGTAGAAGCCTCCAGCCGGGTATGAATTAATATAAACAAAGCCTGCATGTAGGGTAAGAGCCTGTTTGTGACGTCATCAGCGTAATTTAGACGGAGATCCGGAAAGAGCGTATGTCTTTCTTTATTACAATATCTGCTCTGCTTGGAAGGGTGCCAATTCAATCCAACTTTTCTACGAGCCAAGAATTCTAGAACATTCCACTTCTTTTGATGGCAATATTTATTCTGTCCAACGAAACGTAAACACAATGACATTATTTGTAACATGTGGTACGTGTATGACACGCACTCGCGGTGATAGATGGCGCGGTGCACCGGGGCTTAACTACAGGTGAGGTCAGTAAGGATACTGTAACATTGACACCATTTAAGACCGCACATTAGTCTACCGAATACTACGACCTTTAGAGCGATTCTACCATGAAATTGTTATCACCCAAGATCTGCTAAATTACCACAATAAGGTGGGATACAGACACATTATAGTGTTATAATTCAATCAGCAGCGAACAAATACGCGGTGTTGTTGCGGAAGGCGAGTTGGCCTCGTCGGGGGCCGATTTAATTCGTAAGTACCGCGCCAAGGTCCGCTGCTTATATCGCATGGAAACTTTTTGATTTTTCCTCCTCTGTGGCTTTTGGTTTTAAAGCCGTTAATGACAAGGTGACAGAAGAATGCGTGTGTGGAATCACGAATTTTTGAAACAATGATTAATGTTTTTGAACAAATTCTTTGATTCCGACCTTGACTGCCAAATGCAGAATGTAAGGAAACTAGTGGAGTTGACGAACTTTTGTATTTATTGCCTGATTTTAACCTATTCCTGGTCTCAGCGTTGCTCCATGAGATTGGAAGCCAGCCAGCCAACTGTGCGGTAGACAGAATTCACTCTGGGACAAAAAAACGAGCAGAGCTCACGCGAATTGCATGGTCACAGTATAAATATTTTTATTGATTGGAAATACCTATATCGGGTAACAGTCAGATTAAAATAGACCATATGATGTGAATTCAGTAGAAGCTTATAAATGTTATATAGTGAAAAAAAAAACATAGCGTAGAAAAAGAGTCTCAAGAGATGAAAAAACAAATAAGATTATTTTGAAAAGCGCGTTAAAAGCATTCTTATTTATTTATCAGGCTTTGATCCTTTAAATGAAAGCTGTAATGAAAGTCTTTTATTTTGTTATAAATTCCGATAGTAAAGCTTGAAACAAAATGAATTCAGTTAAAAGTATAGGTAATATTCTCCTCGGGTCACGAAGGTCAACTTTCAATAAAGTCCCGCCACAAAGGGCACGATCTTCAATATATATAACCCATTAAAATATCCATTACACCGTCTGAACGCCCCATATATCGAGCTTGAGCCAAATAAGGACAATGTAAATAAAATTCAGCGGTTTTAACGTGACAGCTAGAATGACACGGCGGCTTCCGGGTTGAAAGTTGCTTTGGGCCCAAGGTCGGCTTCTTGCCGCCAGAGGGCACTGCTCTGTTGGCAAGTGTGCTTACGTCACTCGGTACTTTTGCGACCTTATGTTCAGTACTCGTTTTAATGCCTTATGCAGGCTTGTTCAAGTGATATTCGGTAAATAAAGCCTGTGTTATAAAGTTTATTTTTTAAATATGTTAAGGCTTTTGATGATTCAGAACACATCATAACCAGTGTCTCATACTTAGAATTCAGTAAAATATAAGGAAATAAATCAATTATGGATATTAGAGATAACCTCTAATGAATAGACAGAAAAATAATTTGTTTTTGTGTATAAACACTCACGAGAGTCACGGACAGGTGCGCCAGTTGCGTGCACAATATCTATGGCTGGCACCTGCCAATATTTATACACAGACAACACCTCAGTTCATACACATGTACTATTACGACACTAATTTCCATCTTCATATGAGACTTACAAATTTTTCTTCATGCTATTATTTTCGTCCATATAAAACGCTACTATAAGCACTATTTCTGGTGAAAGGGTTGGAGCCTTGTGATTTAATGGTCATCTCAATAGTGACCTTTTCATACCGCCTTTATCTGACACCATTGTATGTTGCACACTCCAAGGTAAAGGGCTCGGTAAAAAGATGAAAACTTAGAAGGTAAAAGCAACATGTAAATATCATATGGGACTTCGAATAGCGCCACCTTGGACCGGATATATGTGAAGCGGATTAATTCAGGAAAAACGTTAGATGCAATTTAGTAATCATATTCCAGTCTTCAGACGACAGACGCAATTGTAAGGGACACCTTGAGCATGACCTAGTTCTTCAAAAACTATCCAGCTTCTTCTGGAATCTTCCGGGAATTTTGTACAACTGAGGTCAAAAGTAACAATATGCAATTTAACAATCATAGTCGGGAAATTGCATCAAGTGCAAAACGCGGGTGAAGGGAGGACGCACTCGTCCCACGACACTTCTAGTTCATTGGGTGAACTATGTTGATTACTTGTTCAGATGCTTCTATGGATAAGAGCACGGAATAATACTAAGAGCAGCCAAGATGAAGTGTTTTCGCTGTCCAATGTTTTCAACAGGGAATGTTCTAATTTCCGATGTTGGTTTAAAAGATATTGTAATTAATGAAGATATTTCATAAGAATTTCTCAGTTGACAAAACTCCACAAAATTATCGGAAATCCCAGGAAGAGACTGGTCAAATTGATTATACGTAGTTCTCCGTCAGGGCCGAAGACATTTGGCTCAGAGTCGCCAAGGCGAAGGGCGCTGGGCACTGCCCAGTCTGTTACGCAACTCATCTATTTTCAACAAAGTGATATTGCTGGCGATTGTGCGGAATCCACTGGCAGATGTGGCCGCCTACCGTTTATAAGGAATGTTTGCGCAGTCGGCTTGATAATTGTACGTAATGGACAATTTATGAAGTTTTAAAGCTGTTAGAAAAGATGGAACAAAAAAAGAAACAAAGTTATCGCATCTGGTTGGACTGTAAGCTGGTTATCCTCATGGAGTTAAGAAAAATGTCGTTGACTCTATGGTTGTTATTCCATATTACTTTTATACTACAAATTCTGTATATCATCGAGGTGATGCATAAACAATTTCGTCAGCTCCTCTGCAAGTTCATGATCTTACTATGACATCGGACCATCTGGCCGGTGATCTACCTTAAGGTCGTTGTTCTTAGTATATTAATTTACTACTAACTACGCAATATAATTTAAATATACATTACCATGTCATCCTTAATGACGCGCTATTCTGTTTACAAGTCACACGTTTGTTGTATGTTTTCTTTTCTGACCCATCGGAAAATTTTCTAATGCTTCAAACTTAGCTATGCAAATGCAGTAACATAGTTTATTCTGGTCGTTTTTCCTTCAACATTACGTTCTATTACAATAGAGTTAGCAGCAGGCATAATAATGTGCGAGCTATCACTGTAACTCGAACGGAAGGAAAAACTCGTGTTTCGTAACCCGAAGGTTACAGCCGTGAAGATGTGAGGTCGATCGCAATCAGGGATGTGCCGAATTTTTAGTAATTCATTACTTAGTAATTTGGTTAATTACTCATCGCGGTTTGTGTAATGGTTTGTTTATGGCTTGATCTTTCAAGTGTTAAGAGGCTTTTAGCGGTATTGTAAGGTCAAGTGTAATTTTAAGAGCATACTTTTTATAACTAGGCAAACAGCTATGTTAATAAATGCTTGTAGGAGTGGTTCCAACACACAGATTCGTTTGAATTCATCAGGCGAATTTGATTTGTTCATCACTTAATTAGGTCTCCATAAATCTGAACGATCTACATATAATGTATATCTTTTGTCGTTAATAAAGCTACATAAACCCTCCATAGTCACAACCAGCCGATCGATTCTGTAAAAATCTCTCGCTTCACGCTCACTTCTGCTAAGTTTCACGGTGAGATATTGGGTCTATCACAGACATATAGGAGAATGGAAAATTCTCCTATATGTCTGTGGGGTTCATAATTGTACTTTAGCTTCAAGCTATTGTAACACCTCTACAACATTATGGAATGCATATATGAATCTAAATATTTACAGAACAGATCGCAGTTCTGTCTACCCAGAAAGCTTAAATGTGCGGTAAAGATATGCGAAGAAAACAGATGTTTTCTTAGCATATCTTTTCTGTCCTATGGTAATGCACTCTAAATAGACGTAACTTTAGTGAAAGTGCTCAAGATATGCGATGCAGCACATTCAGCCACGTTTCTCCTCACACATGCGTAGAGCTCATCTCCATGTTTATAATGATTTATTTATTTATCCTACTGGAACGCCATATAGCAAAACATCACTTCTTGTGCTGCTTTCCATCCATTCTATGCGCGATGGACATAGAACGAGTGGCGATGAATCATTCACGCTGATGCAGCCTGCAAGTGCATCATTTCTCCATAATGATGGAATCTAAGATATTCTAGGTAGTGACTGTATCTACTGCGATCAAACCCTTGAATTTACTAGCTCCTTCTGAATTCATTCTTACTCATAGGTTGTGAAACTGGATTTAAAATAGTATAAGTATGACTTTTGACAGATCTGCATTGCACCATAGATATGTAGATAGACGATATAAACTTTTAGTTCTGTTTACCAAAAGCAATTACCACCTCACCATACGAAATATAGACCATAATCTCCTAGGATGCTATTTTTGATTATTTGCTTGTGTATTTGTTCAAGTAAAAAAAAAAAAACAAATTCAATCATGACGATCGATTCTGTAAAAAACATAGGTGAAGTGAGTTGCCATTCCAACTTATGCTAGAGATTGACACTATCAACAGCTAATCGATTATGTAAATACATCACGGTGAAAAGTTATGTGAAGTGAGCTTAGAGTGAGCTATTAATAGTGTCAAAACTTTTCTTTTTTGTGCGTGAGATATCATCAAATGACCTCTCCCGCTCTGAGCGGGGCGGAAGGGCGTGTCAGACTTTTACTGACTAAATCCCACACGTGTTCCTACACTTAGCAGTAGTTGAAATGACACCTCACTCCACGCTCACTTCACCTTAAAGATTCACGGCGAGATGATTACAGAATAACACCGCAGATCATTCCAAGCTCACTTCACCTAACATTTTACAGTGAGATGGTTACAGAATCGACTGCTGTCTTACCCTGATTGACGAGCCAGTGATAAAGCAAAAATTATCTATTTATTAAATTATCATATTAAATTGAGTTTGCGCGAGCTGTTTATTGGGTATAAATATTAACACAAGCGATTAATCTGAAGCGTCATCATAATAATATAAGATAGGAAAGTTTTAATAGGGATTTGCATGGAAACCGATTAAAGTTATGGAGCCGATGTAAAACCTGTATGAATAACTTGTGATATATCGACCATTTTTGTGTTCAATCGTTACCACGCGCCACGCTAGGCACGTTAGCACGCGCCATATTGACTTCAAATCCAACCAATATGGCGTTTCGCAAGGAAGTGTACTAGGCCCTATTTTATTTCTATAATATATAAATTCTATAACTAATCATAAATGTATATTATTCGCTGATGCCATAGCTATTATTGTGACATCTGATAAAACAACGACAACAATTATTAACCATGAGACTGAAATTAATAATGTGATAGAGAGACGGATTGAATGGTTGAATAAAAACGACTTATCTATCTAAAAAGTTCAAAGCCAAATACAATATTAAAATGAATATACATAAAAGTCACAAAGTAGCCCAAACTAAATTTCAAGAAAGTACATGTTGATATGGTTTCCAAAAGAATTAATAAGTTTGTATAAATATTGTATATGCACTAAAGCAGATCAGAAAAATAACTAACATCTATTACAACATATTACGCATATGTCGAATCAGTGTTACGCTATGGCCTAATCATGTGGGGTAATAGCCCGATCAAAATAGAGCATTTGTCGCACAAAAAAAATGCATTAGTAGAGCAACCTATGCGCTTCAATCCGACGAATCTTGTAGGCCGATATTTAAACATCTTATTTGTTACCGTTACCGTCTCCTTCTATATTAGAAATTAGTATATTTGTGTGGAGGCACAAGGAGTTATGCACTAAAGCAATCGATCTAAATTCTCGTAGCCGTCGCGATCCCCACAGGCTTGCGCTAGATGTTCTACAAAGACTTGCCGAATATAACAAAAGCTGCATGTTCATGTGTGTCCGAGTATACAACAAGATACCAGATGGATTTAAAATATTAAATAAAAGATTGTTTAAAATTAAATTATACAACTGGTTGTCTGCTAATAGTTTTAGTGTCAGGGACTTCTTAGGGAATAAAATCGGATGATGAAAGGAAAGCGTACTGTTTGCATATAAAGTTTGCACGCTTCTATGTAGCAAAATATGTATGTTCTACCATTGTATTCACAAAACCACCTTTTTATACCATGTTTTATGCAAATAAATTACAATATTATTATAGGATTATTCCTGTTTCAATATTGGACGAAGTAGTCTTGCATTCCACCATCGGGTTCCCAAATAACGGTAGGAGAGGTTCACATCGGCATCGGCATCGGTTCGGCGTCGAGTCGACGATGAAGTACCTGGGACTCGTCCTCGACCGGTGGAACTTCGAGGAGCACTTCCGACGTTTGTCTCCCCGACTGGATCAGGCCGGGGCCGCCTTCCGGCGGCTCCTTCCCAACCTAGGGGGTCCAAACGCCTCCTGCCGGAGGCTCTACGCGGGGCTCGTGCGGTACATGGCCCTCTACGGGGCACCGGTGTGGGCGCCGCTAGTGAGGCGGCGACCAACCCGCCAGCTGATGGCGTCCCAGAGGGTCATGGCCATCCGGATGATCCGAGGATACCGCACGGTCTCCGCTAAGACAGCGAGCCTCCTTGCCGGATTACCGCCAGGGGATCTCGAGGCCAAAGTCCTCACCCACACGTGGGAGTGGCGAGAGGAGGCCAAACGCCGGGGCACAACTCCGCTGCCGCGAGAAATCGCGGTACGGCGGACAGAGCTCCGGCGGGATCTCATGGCGACATGGAGAATGCGATTGTCGCAACCCAACGCTGGGCACGCCACTATTGCGGCGGTAAGTCCCCGCTTTGAGGAGTGCCTGGAGAGGCGCCACGGCGCCCTCACCTTCCACCTGACGCAGGTCCTCACCGGGCACGGCTGCTTCGGGAGGTTCCTGTTCCGGATAAGGCAGGAGGAAACACCAGGGTGTCACCACTGCGTGAATCGCCCTGAGGACACAGTGGGTCATACGGTGGAGGTCTGCCCCGCTTGGGCGGATCACCGCCGTGTCTTCGTGGAGGCGATAGGCGGCAACGATCTCTCGCGTCCGGCCCTGGTTCGGACCACGGTCCGGAGCGAGAGTGCATGGCAGGCCGTCGCCTCCTTCTGCGAAGCAGTAATGCTCGCAAAGGAAAAGGCGGAGCGCGTGAGGAAGAGGCAGTCGCAGCGTCCTCACGCCCCTAGCCGCCGCAGGAGACGCCCTGGTCGTCGGGAGATGGCACCAAACTCCCGGCTACCGTAGGTGCGGGCCTGCGGGCGGCGAGCAATGGGTAGCTCGCCGCCCGGTAAGGACCAGGCCCGGGTCGACGGCGCGTCGTGTTCCGCGCGCGCCTCAAAGAGATGTAGTCAGCATAGTGTGGGGTCCGTAAGGACCGATGCCTGCCCCAGGGCCGTGGAGCGTATCAAAGAGCAACCGGAGTCCCTGGGGCGCATAGGCAGGTGAAGGAACATGGGTGGGTTTTAGTCAGTAAAAGTCTGACACGCCCTTCCGCTCCGCCCAGAGCGGGATAGGTCATTTGATGATTTCCCATCCAGGAAAAAAAAATAAAGGGGTAAGTGATCGTGTAAGGGGCGGTGACTGTTAGAATGTGTGGAATGATGAGTGTAATCATGTGTGTGTGTGTTTGAGTGATATGTAGATGAAAAGTAAAAAATACCTACGTCATAGCAAAAAGTTGGGTAAAGGCTAATCAGATGATGACCTAGTAACTCGAGTTCATAAGATCAGATAAGCAGTCCCTCCATGTAAAATACTGGCATTCCGTTGCATCTGTTAGCCTGGAAGCCGTCCCCAATGTATTTGGAAAAAGATCACCTATAAGTAAACATTCTATGAATTCCTATGTAATTTTATCATTATTGGGTTTTATACTAACTATAACTATTAACAAACTAAAATACAGCGTACAACTAAAAATTCCTCCGCATCGCTGTCGACTGGTAATGTAACCAAGAGATTAGCGGCATTGCCACGTTGTATGGCAATGCTAAGCCTCTGGCCAAGGTAAAAGCCAGCCCTTGGATCACGGGAAGTGTCTACAAGCCGTTTGGAGATTTCGTTGAAATTTAGGGATATTATAGGCTATAATTATTTTTAATAATTTGTAGTTTATATAGTATTAGAAGTTTATTGGCTTTATTGGGTTTCAGATTTTCAATTCTTTTCAAATAAGTAGGCGATGTCATGACTTCGTGATCTCTTCATACTTCGTTTGTTGCTATATAACAAAAGAAAGTAACTTTATATAATTTACGTTTTCAGAACGACCCTACAATTCTGACTGGGCTACTGTTCCAGTGGCTTGAAGGTCTGAAACAGCCAGTGTTGGACCGAGAAGATTTGTCACTCATCGTTGGGAGAGCATACAATGTGGAGTCGTGTGTGCTGGCCTTGACAATGGTAAGGTTTATGAACGGTAACCCGGTCGTTGTGGAAAGCCTTGGGGAGGCCTTTGTCCAGCATAGGCTTGCCAGACCGCCGGGACATCCGGGATTGTCCCGGAATCTTGCCTCTTGTCCCGTGTCCAGTAATTAGCGCTAATTGTCCCGGATTCTGAAAACTTATTTTTTGTTTAACGTGTGATTTACTACCACAGTGCTTCATCTTAGAATTATAACTGGCGTTAATTACCTACTAAGTACATACCTATATCT
>VKGM01008266.1:11170-21787 GCA_007844875.1 Busseola fusca | reverse complement strand
ATATCGACGTTAGCAAAATGACCTATAATGTATAAATATCTACCTATATATGCACCTCCGTCTAACCTCTATACCGCGTTTCTTTCCGATAAATATTACAAACACATACAAAATTTAACTCGGAAACTAGTTATAATTATTTCATCCTATTTCAAGCTATTCTCGATTTAAATGATCGTAGTGCCCTCGCCCCGATCGCCGCTTCCCGATTCCCATGCATTGTACCATTGAAGGGTTAACAATATGCACAAAGGGGTGTGGACAGCAGCGTCGTGCACCGGTCAAATGGTCACTTTATACCAGTCATAGTTTCAATGGACGAGGAAATATGAATAAACTGCTTTCTACTATTACTTGTTCTTTGGCTATATTATTTAAATACCGGACAACCGTTACGCGTCAAACTTTAGGGAACCGGACATGAGAAAGTTTGTCCCTTCGACTAGTTCGACTCGATGCACAGATTTTTTATCAACTTTTTCTATTATAGGTGAATGCTACTGACAAGAAAGGATTCTTGTAATCTCTTTTATACACGAAAGGATACTCTGTTTACTTTTGCTTCTTAAAAAGGTCGACTCAAATTGCAATGCTAAAATATTCACAAAACATGGTTAATCTGAGATGCAACTCGAGTAACGGTCAAACTGACCAGCTATTGTTCAGCTAGGGAATGATTAAATTAGCTAAGCTTTATTCAAAGATAATAATTACAAGAAAACATCCCAAACACCACACCACACTGCATTGCCATAAATTACCCTTTTTTGAAGCGAAACAAACTCGCATTAGAGATGCAAAAAAATTCGACCCTTCACCTATTGTGTCCTTTAAATAGTAAAAAATCTGCATAATTGTAAGTTGCCCAAACACGGCGAGTTCGCGACGATCCCACTGCTCATTGCTGACCATTCCCACAAAAAACAGGTGGACGCAGATGCATTTGAGAAATTCGCCTCTCTAACGGTTAATCTCATAAAGTGACCGTTGGACCTCAAAGACCCTGTGGAATTAATTGCATTTGCAGGGTTGCAAGATGCAAATATATGCAAGTCAGGTGACCGTTAGTATAATAGGATGATGATCCTTCACGAATGTAATGTAATAACGGTTATGCATCTCAGGACATTAATTTTATTATACGTTATTAGGGTATACAACCTGCAGAGAGGGTTGGTCGGGGGTTTTATTAGATCTTGCGTCGGTACAGATCCTTCCCTCCTGGTAATCCTCTACCAGGAGGAAAGGATCAGTACAACTGTATCTGTAGACAACTATAGAAATAAGATGTTTACTTTTTCATCTACCTAAATCGATTTTCCTCGTGTACCTACTTTCCTTGTACAATAGATAAACTTTTCATTACCTGTTCCTGAGAAGGTTTAGATTCACAACGTGACTGATTGATGTGTTCATTCGCAGGTTCTCTCCCCCCCTCACCGGCTGACAGCGGCGTGTCCGACGTGGAGTCTTCCTCGTCAGGCGCCGGCTCTGCCGAGGAGCTGAAGGCTCGTCTGCAGCCCCCGCCACCCGCGCCTTTCCACGCGCCCTTCCTGCCCTTCTACCAGCACCATCAGATCGCAAACACGCTGCAGCACCACGCCACCGCACACCCTAGACCACCAGGTACGTCCAACGCCCTACAGACCAAGTGATATTTTATTAAATATGTGAGACATGGAGGTACCTCATCGGCTTCAAAAAGTAGAGTACAGCTTCTTTTAAAGAGGCTTGGTGGCACGTCAATTCGTACTGGTCCTTCGAACCAATCGAATAAAACACGTCATGCTAAAATATTTATAAATATAGTCACATCCTCAATGATTCTAGCAGCTTCAAAAAAACGCAAAGAAGCACTTCTTATTAAAAAAAAAAATAGAGAATAGTGTAGTATTGTTGCGAGCGAAGTATCGATGTAACGCGCTGTAGGTGACCGCGCGGTGAACGCCCCTCCCGGAAGGTCACCTTACGAGCTGCGTACGCGCTGGGAATTCGGAGGAACCGCGACCTAGAAGTTTTGACACTTTGATAATTATGACAATAAAACATTCTTTTATTCAAATAAAAGATTTTGACTATTTATGTTTTGATTTGATAATAAACAATTAATTCAAAACCGAAAAATGCAGTTTTTACGTAAACATTCGTCATCTTGAAACGAAGTCAGAAGACAACAAATGTTATCATTTCACAGGAATACTAGTATTTTATTTAGCACGCGCATACAAATAAACCAGCAGATATAAGCTTCTCTGAATTATGTCGTAGGAAATACATTGAATAGCTTTACCGCAAGTTTGTTGACTGCGTTTGTTTAGGCACGACATCCTTGTTTACCAATAACTGAGCCCTGACAGCAATAGTGTCGCGGTTACTTATCATCTCTAAAAACCAAACTTGTCCCTGTAACATCATCTGCCTAGCCTCTTCCTAACTGTGCTGGGATTGGCTTCCAGTCTAACCGAATGCAACTAAATACCAGTATTTACATGGAGCTTAACCTGATCGATCGACCTGTGCGGCTGTTATTTTTTAGCCACGGAAAACTTGTCCCTGTAACATCAGTAATATTACTGGAAACGTTCTCGAGAATACCTAATTGATAGTACTTAATAAATACTAATTCATTCAATGGGTGACGAACGCATGCCTTGACGTTGACTTACTGCGCAGACATGACGAGGATTACAGAAGGAATCGTTATAGCAGAGATCCTCCAGTCTCGTCAGCCTTGTGTAGTTCTGCAATATGTCCGCCTGACAAACGATCGCACTGAACGGTATCTAAATGTATGCAGAGCACAGCTTTATCTCACCACTTCCGGGGGCGTGTTAACTGCACCCTGGCCGGTGGCCAACTGGCCTTCTCTCCAAACTTTGAAGTGTATCGTTAAATGTACATATTATTTTTATGTGTGCTAATAATTCACTCTCGCAATTGTTACAATTCTCAAGAAAAACACACGGAATACTTTGTGCGGCGCTCGTTTTTGGTTTAAAAAACAAAACAATTAATTGCAGCCCAAGGCCAAAACCAACTGTCGACATCTGCCTATTGATTCTTCTGTATACAAAGCTCACCGTGAAAAGTTAGCTGAAGTGAGCTTAGAGTGACCTCGAATAGTGTCTATCCCTAGCATTAGTTGAAACGAAAGCTCACTCCATGCTCACTTCACCTAGGTGTTCACGGAGTGATAGTTACACAAGCTATGTAGCTTTTAACAACATAAATACATACCACGCTGTGTTTCAAGACGTATAAACTGTATTAAATAATAACACGAAAACACGGGAAGTACAGTTTAGTCATAGCTATTTGTTTTTGCGGATAATGTGATGCATTATGTTATCGACGAGCTAAGACTGCGGCAAATATGCTTTCGAAAAGGAACTTCCTCCTTCAATACCTACGTGGCCGTTCCGAGAAGTACGAATGTTTATAATCGATAGATGTGTAGAGATGCCGGTTTCCATGACACAAAAACGAAAGAAGCGACTGACGGACGGACGGAACCAGTTGGCATGGCGTATGGCGTTGCATCGGGCATTTATCGCGAGTTGGCGCTCCACGCCCGTCCTCAGCTATTTGACATTGCGCAAGGTCAGTGCTCCTAATATAAAGATGCAAAAAACTATAAACTATACTACCGCCAAACAGTATGCAAGACGTGTCGCCCGCGATGGTTGCCGGTGCATGCGAAGCGACCACTTTCGATTGTGTCGCATTTTAAAAATGGCTTGTAGGTATACGGCAAATTCCCCGACTAGGATCCTTTGTCTTGTGAACGGATGTACCGAAACATAGCTAGGAATATTATAATGAACGTTGGAATGACACAGTTAACCGTCGCTAAAGTCATTATTATGAACGATAAGTCGAAATAACGATGTATACAGGGAAATGAGCAATAAACACTTTTTATTATCACGTTGTTGTAGCGACCATGACACTTTGAACGGAATTCAAATTAGTAGCGAAAATATTAATTTATTTTATTTTAAATAGATAGTACCTACTTTATATGTACGCGCTCAACTAGGTTCAGTAATATTATATCCACTCTAGGAAAACATTTTAGAATTTAGTTTCATGTAGTGTAATCTAGCAATAGCTTACTGGCGTAGAGGGAAGCTAAGTTTAACTATTATTTACAAAAACGTCATGAGCTGTTTATTTACATATTTATTATTGTATAGCTGTAAAATGTTAATAAGGATAAAAGCTATGAAAAACATCTGGCGCAACCGCATAAGAAAATCCTTGTAATACGTACCTAACATTGACTAATTTGTTGTTACAATAGGTCGCGATAACGGAACATGAATGAAGTCTCTAGCCCAAAGAGGATACATGAGTCTAATTTTACCTTATACAATGAGTTCTGATTCATTTACCAAGAACGCATCCTGAAAATAATAAAAGAGCAATATGTGTACCTACCCGAGCAATTGAAAGGAAATGATATGCTATTGCGGTAGTGGTAGGTGGTGTCATGCCAGCGGTAGGTGTGAGCCGTAAATCGGCCATTGCTGTAATGCGGCACACACGAAATTTCGATGTTGCAAACCCGAATATTGGGCAAGAGCGGCGGTGCCGGCGCCATTGTCAGCCTCTGGCGAAACGAACGCGACCTTCCTACTCGGATTGGGCAGTCCAAACCTGATTATGTGAGTATGTGGCCGCGTTCGAATTCAATCAACCAGTTTCTACAAATAATAACTCACTCAAATTAGGACCTTATTGGAATGTAGCTTTTCATAGATTTTCCTGCACAGAATGTTAAGATCATATTGGCAATCTCACGAAATTAAATAATGTTAATAGTTTCCATGATCGCTTGGGTGCAATGGCTGTATTTGCCCAGTAGTAGAATAGTACAGACATACAAAAACAATCACATAGAGAAGTTTGCAATCCATTGCCTAGGGCACCCGTACTATAATATCAATATTTTTTTCTGATTTGTTGGGACAGAATTGAACAAACCTTCCAAGAATCCGAAAGATTCAGGTGTTACTGAAACTGATGCAGCTAACTTAATTAAAACAAAAGAAACCTTGAGTGGATGTTGCCAATTGCCAAATTGTGCTGATGTAGGTAGCACGAAACGTGATTTTCGTATGCGTGCGAATATCGAGAGTTGATTTTGAATGCGATTTGGTTGTTCGAGTTGCGTCACATTATGCGAGCGGCGTAGCATACGCGCCGTGCAGCCGCGCTTCACTCCGAGCGCGTGGAAGTATCCTGCGCGAACAGCGGAATGCATGTTTGTGCAAGTGGTGTGGAGGTCTCTCACCAATACGAAATATAACTCTAACCATCGATCTAGACCATTCAATCAAAATTACTTGAATCTGGGACGCATCGTGTCTAACTATCAATACACGTATCCGTTTACTGGTTACGAGATCACGATCTAGGGACAGGGTATGATAATATTGTTTATGTAAATACCTACTTAATACAAGTTATAAAAACCGAGTTTAAACAGTTTAATATCTCTCTGAAGACGTTCAGTGAGTTTATTAAGTGCGTAACAATGTTCCCGATGATTGTGCATCGCTTTACTGTGGGAAGGGAACATGGCGATGGCCGCATGAGCGAGCACCATTAAATCGAATGATCAGGAATTATTCGATCGACTGATGTTATATTGGTCTTACTAGAGATGTAGTAAGAGCTATTCAAGCATTCAGTCCACGAAGTAAACATAGAGATGTCAATGTGACATTTGCAAACGAAATGGAAATTAAAATGATGGCGTGTATTGTGCAGCGCTGCATCGCGATAAGCGCGCGCGCGGGTGTGTGTGTGTGTCTAATGTCGGCGCGGCAGTGTGCGCCTGCGCCGGAGTGTGCGCGAGGTGATCGTCCCGTTTCAAGGGCAGTGCAACGCTAGCGCTCGCCTCGTATTAATAGTTGGCGACTATTTTCGCCTCGCCGACCGCTGGGGGGACCGGAACGATATTATATTGACATTCGCAAACTTACAAAATTGTTTTACTACCTTACATCACGTGACACGCGCTGCCACACGAGGAAAGCGTCCCATTGCGGTTTTAACTTTAACAGCACTTTTATCCGCCTATAGAGATTTTATTATTTTCTTGAATGTTTAATATTTTAAATTCTTCTTTATACGTATAACATTGCTTAGTAAAATGGGTCAATAAAGAACTGAAATACCGCTGTTAATTCAAAGTATCAAATATATTTCGCCACCGTACAGCGTAGAGCTGTGCTGTATGCGCTGAGTGATGGACATGGCCAATCAATCTTTCTTGCCGATTCACTTGCAATTCGCGAACCTGATAAGGACTGTTTACCTTCTTGAGATACGAGTTGCGTTTATTTTATTTGATCAGTGCATCAGTATTACCCGATTGATTCTAATTTGTTTGATAGTCACTAACATTTTATAATTTGGTTGACGTTGCAACGCTGATTTGTTGAAGAAGAACGTCTCTAATTATTATGCTCTCATGGCCTGTCATTATCCTTTCCCCAATTGGTTCTATTCTCTCAGTGTTCTTTCTTGACGCTGTTGTGACGTCATCGAATAAATCATAAGCAACGAGCGACCGGAGCCGAATATGTTATGCGATCACGGCTACAATTACAACGCGATTGCGGTTTTGACTTATTCTAAATCCAGAACAAAATATAAGTTAGTTCTAAAAAGAGGTTTCTTTGTTTTTAACCATTAATTGCAAAATGTACGGTCCCGTATAAGGAAGACGCGACGCACGCCATCTGTCGTACGAAAAACGATTGCGCAACCGTCGGCGACCCACTTGCACGCTGCTGCCGCTGCCAAACGCGCCTCGACTCCTCTACAATTACATATTTCGGTGTCGCAACAGCGCGGTCGCATCCGAGTTGAACGGCCCGCGACCTTGAGTGTTGCGCAGCGTACGGCGCACGCGCCGCCGAAAGCGAAAGGAGCCACTTACCATCCCGGAATTTACCATAACAAAACCGCCGTTAGCTCATGGTGCGTACGTGACATACGACCTGTCGCCCGTTATGAGTTTTCAGTGTAACCACAAGTTATCGGGAGCTAGGGAAGCAATGAATCACGCAGCAAGCGGCGGTGGTGTGGTGCGACTGCCGTGCGTCACCTTCGAGCGTTCCGTTCCACACGCGGCTTCCTGCGCGCGTTTCGCAACGCATCTCGCGAAATGAGTGGCGCAACCGCCGCCATCTTCCCGCTTCCGAAATACTCGGTACGCAGAATAGCGGCCACACCGCCACACGTCAAATCGTGAACTCGGAAAATCAGTCGCGACCCAATTCTGCGCGATGGAATCTCAGCGCTCCACTTGTCCGGAAACCTCGCACGCTTCTTTTACTATAGGTATAAAAACAGAAGGGGCGCCGTGTCCAGGCGGCCTACATACTCGCTCCAATGGCTTCCTGGCTGTTTAAAATTATCCGCTCGTCCCCGGCGGAGCGGCAAAAGGCTCGCCCTTCACGGACCACGGCCGCCCCCGTCAGGCCGCTACTCTAAATAGCATAACTCCATAACCGGGTCGATTATCGCGCGGCGGGTGGGTCCGTCCGCCGTCGTTCGCTCGTGGCTCACACTCGCTCTCCTTGTGTTTATGCGTCGCGAGCCTAACCGGGTCAGTGTTAGGTCGCATAGCGCTGCATAAATAGATGCGTCGCTCCCCGTTGCAGCGAGCGCTCCTCCGACTGGCCGATATCGAGCATTTCGCAATGTGTTTACGCGCGCCCCACATGCCCCGTGCCAAACCGACGGATTCCACGGAATAGTAGCGTTGCAAAACCGTAGCTTTCATTTTATAACGTCGGCGTCGGTGTCAATGCTGGACGCCGCCGCCACCGTAGGCATATGGGACGGTTAAAATTAGTCGACAGACTCTTTTGGAAACGCATTGATTTGTAATATCTATAAGCTTACACACATGATTCTGTTTCGTTGTCAAGCGCCATCAGGTTTTTACGTCGTCGTTAAATCGTTACATAATGGACTTCCTGATCGATAACCTACGACAGAACAATCAACGTTTTATCTGTTGCTAAAACGCACAGATCACGTCTTTTATCTGTTCTGTGCTAAAACGAGACCAAAATATAAGACGTGACACAGATAACAGAGTGCCATAACGCTCATCTTAACTACTCGGTACCTCATCATCGCGCGCTCGGGCGCGATTCAGGAGTCCCAAATCGCGATCTTCTAACCTGAGCGGTACGCAGAGCGCAGAACATAGTGCACAGGGCACAGTACAAAATGGGCAAATTGACGTCAGTGGACGTCCGTGCCGGTCAATTACATGTAACAATAGTTTCGGACTTGGACGACAATACAAATCGATAAAATAAGTGAAAAAAAGTCGTTCCGGCCTGATTGGTCCCGAGTCAGGGTCGCGTTGGGCAACGCGTTTGATGGAAATCAGCGGGGCCTTGACCGCCGCGTACGCCCCTCAACCCGCTTTTTATGGCCATCGTCTTGACGACAAAATGTTTATAGCACATAATTATACCAATTTCATAACAAACAGTTTGTTATGTAAAGGGAAACGTCATTGGTGACAGGTTTCTTGTCAGATTCTGTTCGCGCCTCGTGACTCGGCATGGAGCCTTCAAGCGATCGAAACGATTGAAGGTTGAGGAAGTCAAGACATGGTGTTACTAGTTGCAATCATTATATTTTCCAACATGGCTCCTAAAAGTTAATTAAAAGTTACTAAAACTTAAGAATCAGACAAACCATATTCTAAGAGTATTTGCGATATACCTAATTGATAGACCCAATAATCGCGCTTATTTGTGTTCTGTAATAAGTCCAGTAACATCATGCTAGCGCAGTATGACCCACTGGAACAATACAAATACATTTCAATATGCATTCAGGCCATAACCGCTGCCGGATATACCTTATAACCGGAAATCGATATTAGAGATGAGCGGAAGGCACAAATTCGCGCGCATCACGCAACCGGCGCAGGCGCAACTAGTTCTGTTTATGGATAATAAAATAATAGCTGCAGAATAAATAAATGACTATACTAATATAGCGATTGTTGTAAATAATAGATATTTATCGCTATTTAAACGTACGTTTAGTGCATCCTAATAACTGATATAATAATAACTCTATTTTCCAGGCGAACACAGTAATAAATAAATAGGCGATTATCGTTACAATTTAACTGATTTTGGTTTAAATTCACCACACTAGTCCTTGGTTGAATCGCCAAGTCTTGGTACTTTTCTTTATAAGTTCTTTTTAACAAGATTTTATCTTCGGTTTGAAACTCTTTTTCGCCATTTAGGTGTAAAAACAAACAAACAGACGTGACTAGGGTCAAAAACCACAATGTCACACGTTAACTTTATAGGCAACATTTTTTATTGGGCTCTCAAATTCTGTTAGGTTAGGTATACTTATAACTTCTAAAGGTCATAAGTGGCACATTTTGTGGTCAACATACGATCAAATCAAAATCAATTTAATACATAAACATTACAAAAGTTATTAATTAACAATTCAGAAGGGGTTTTTCTACAGATGTTTGTCTGAAATAAATGATTTGATTTGATTTACACAGGTGGTGAATTGAAAGTCCCATACTTTAAAAGTATTCCTTCGGTTTACATATAAATGATTAATTTTATTTTTCCTATACCAAAAATTTGCATGTAATTGTAAGAACTTTTGAAACCATATTTATCTACAAATAGGTAAATCTTAGACTTTGACTTAAGAGTAATTAAAAGATATTTCATTTCGGGAGTTTTATTGGCCTACATGGAAATAAGATTAATTATCAACAAAGGAAACTAAGAAAGTCCCGATCGAAAACTGTCCTCTATAAGGAAAATGCTTTGAAAAAGTCGCAGGTCAAAACTGTTATTGTCTATGCCGAGCATATGCATAGATAATTATAACCACAGATAAAAATTTTAATGCAAACAATAAAGTTTCGGATCACGAAATTAAGCACTGGTTTATAACAGTTAAAAAAAAAACGTTTATTATCCCGACAGCGCTGACCTGCACTTTACATTATGTATTGTGTAGTAAACAACGTATGTGTGGGTATCTCCGTACCACCGAGTAGGTATGTAAGTGCATGAGCACACATTTACATAATATTTACCCACTTTATACATAACATTATGTACATGAGTCAGGCCCGGGAAGGAAACGGGCACAATTCTGAATAATACATACATTACCTATCTTTGTAAATAACTACTTTTAAAGATAATAATACCTTTTATTTACCTAATTTGTATATAGACAAAATAACCTTTTAAGTACGTAAATGGTTGGGCTAATGGAGAACACCAAATCAACAATTACATATTTAAGTATGTAGGTAGATAGTTTTCCTTTCTACTGAAACATATTTTGGCAATTAATGGTTATGTAATTACTCGTGTCCGTATAATTATGCTCGATATACCTAGTTTATCAGTTAATAACTCTTTTCCGGTGGATAGTACAATTTCCACAAAGGTACACAAATACCAACTGCACAACAAACACAAAGAGTTGCGCTTGCAGTACTTGCAACTAGAATGATTGATCCAACATGGCGTCCTGGTGCAAGGAAGTACAGGAATTTGCGAGACGCGTTAGAGG
>VKGM01008266.1:0-11070 GCA_007844875.1 Busseola fusca | reverse complement strand
GGTGAAGCTCGACCTGAAGCACCTGGCCGCGAAGTCGTTGAAAGATGTCCATCCATAGTCAAATCTAGTGCAAATCTTAGGGTTCATTCAATTAATCGAGTCTGGTTTTACCACGCTGTGATCGGTGCATTTCATTCATTCATTTATACTCGACCGGAGAGTGAGAGTGTTGTTTGAAGATAAGTTATATTTATAAGCATCATCATGTTATCACCTACCGATTCTGTAAAAATCTCATTGTGAAATCGTGGCTGAAGTGTTTAGAGTGAGCTGTCAATAGTGTCAATCCCTTAGCATTAGTTGGAATGCCAGCTCACTTCACGCTCACTTCACCTAAGTTTTCACAGTGCGATGGTTATAGAATTGCACTGCTGTAGTAGTCTTCCCCTTGGTAAGACTATTACAGCAGTGCAATTATGCTATTCTTTTACTCAGCCGAGGGAACTTGCGGCTAAATGAAGTCAGCCACACGGGTCATCCTGGATTGGACGAAGTCACGGGCAACAGTTAGTATAAAAATAAACTAGCCTAGAAAAGCTCACCTTACAGACAAGTTTTTTTTTAATCTTTATTTAAAGAGCTTTGCTAGATATGACTATGTCGCTCAAGTTTGAAGTGCGGACGCCAGCCGGTCAAATTACTCTAAACTGTCAAATTTTCCTAATCTACTTTGAACCTTAATGCTCTAGCGATACAGTTGAAAATGTATTAAATCAATTTGACTGATTGTTGTAGCTTGATATGCTACCTTCAGTACATTGCCTGTCTTATTTCAAGCTAACTGGACTTGTTGTTTCGTCTGTCTATTTCCAGCTCAGTGCCTTGAACTGAGGACGATAAGTTTAGAAGACAAAGACACTTAATCTCGAGTGTTTGATTTCTACTGTTGTTGTTTAATTATTCATTCTGTTATGGGTGGATCTGTCACTAGGCTGTATCTCATGAATCGTGACAGCTAGACAGTTGAAATTTTCACAGAAAAAGTTGGTGTGGAGTTTTGTTTAGATAATGGTACGGAAACCCTTCGTGCGGGAGTCCGACTCGCACTTGGCCGGTTTTTTAATCGTTAATGTCCCACTGCTGGGCAAAGGCAGCTAGTCTCTTTATCTTTGACTCTTCTATTCTATGTTTACATAATATTAACTAAGATATACCTCGCGAAAACTTACTGTAGTACCTCCTCTACCTACCTCGTGAGGGCGTGGAGGCGCTATGTTTTGTTGACAGTTATTTAATAGATAAACTTGTCGTCCTGTCTGTAAGTTAACTGTGAAGGGTTCCGTAACTTCGTAATACTGTTTCGTTTTTAAAGTGATGAAGAAGATTTATAGTTGTAAAGTTTTTATGGATCAGGGGTGAGTTCCCCTTGTTCATGAAAAAGTTGTTGCCATAAACACTTCCGAAGTTTGATGCGTGATTGGTTTTACTATCAATGTTGAAGGCACTATCCAATTTTAATATCATTTAAAACTTGTTATATTCCAGACTACATCAATTTTGTATTTACAACCGCATAGGTCGATCGATCAAGTTAAGCGACGCTTGCCGCGGTTGCTCCGTGGATGGGTGGCCATCTTTTTATACCAAGAGCCCTTCGTGTCTCGGAAAGGACGTTAAGTCGTTGGTCCCAGCTGTCATTCGAGGATCTTTGATAATTTACGTTACAAGTCATAAGCCCGAAAAAGATTTTTAGCAAGGGGTATCGTATTACCTAGTGGGTTGTGGAGGTCAGATAGGCAATCGCTTCATGCAAAGTACTGGTATTCAGCTGCAGTCGGTTAAATTGGAAGCTGACTTTAACATAGTTCATTTCATTTCGTTGGTCTAGTGTTCGGAAGCGTTACTGCTGATTATGAGGTCCTAATAGAAGCCAAAATCAGTTGAACAGGCTGTCCGCTTGGGTGGAGCACCGCCGTGTCCTCATGGCGGCGATAGGCGGCGGCGATCTCTCGCCTCCGGCTCTGGTCCAGACTATGGTCCGGAGCGAGAGTGCATGGCAGGCTGTCGCCTTCTTTGCGAAGCAGTAATGCTCGCAAAAGAGGAGGCGGATCGCGTGAGGAGGAGGCAGTTGCGGCGTCCTTACGCCGCTAGCAGCCGCCGCAGGAGACGCCCTGGTCGTCGGGAGATGGCACCAAACTCCCGGCCACCGTAGACGCGGGCCTGCGGGCGGCGAGCAATGGGTAGCTCGCCGCCCGGTAAGGACCAGGCCCGGGTCGACGGCGCGTCGTGTTCCGCGCCTCAAAGAGATGCAGTCAGCATAGCGTGGGGTCCATAAGGACCGATGCCTGCCCCAGGGCCGTGGAGCGTATCAAAGAGTAACCGGGGTCCCTGGGGCGCATAGGCAGGTGAAGGAACATGGGTGGGTTTTAGTCAGTCAAAGTCTGACTCGCCCTTCCGCTCCGCCCAGAGCGGGAGAGGTCATTTGATGATTTCCCACCCACCAAAAAAATTAAAGTTGTTAGCAGCTACACTCGATGATGCCTTAATTTGAAGATCCCAATCCAGCTGGATACTACGATTTCCTTAAGCAATTGTGGTGCCAAAATTTAATATTAATAATATTTATTTCATAAAAAAGTTTACGAAATAGGGGAAGACCAAAGAAACGATGGATGGAATGTGTGAATGATGATATGGTTAGAAAGGGGGTGACTGCCGAGATGACGTCTAATATAGATGTATGGAAGAAAAAGACATGTTGCGCCGACCACAAATAAATTGGGATAAGGGCAGAAAAAGGATGATGATGAAGAATGTTTAAAAAATCCTGCTTTAAATTACAGTTTCCTTAAGAGCCATTTCACAGTCCACTAGCGCCGCCAATTGAAAAAAATCATAACTCGTATATAGAATCA
The DNA here is from genome assembly GCA_007844875.1 of Busseola fusca. Taxonomy (NCBI): domain Eukaryota; kingdom Metazoa; phylum Arthropoda; class Insecta; order Lepidoptera; family Noctuidae; genus Busseola; species Busseola fusca. The sequence goes on along the minus strand of VKGM01008266.1, from coordinate 8,215 downwards.
AAAATGGAAAAAGTGCTACATTAAGTGTCAATAAAGCTGTGAGCTCAAAAAAAAACGGCCGTTTTTTTTCAAATGCACGATTTAGCTAAACAGCAACATTTTAAGTGTTGAGAATGTATGATACAAATACTTTATTGCCTTTTATTGTCACTTAATGTAGCACTTTTTGATTCTATTTACAATTGGCGGCGCTAGTGGACTGTGAAATGGCTCTTAAGACAATGATACATTCGTACTACTCGTGAAAAGTAAATTTCCCACACAATTATAGTGCTTAAAAATAAGCTACAACTTAAATATTTTTTTATTACTGGTGCAAGTAATGATGGTTTAGAATTAGAGTGTTAGGTTGCGACCCGCCCGCAGTAGGTTTATTCAAACCTGTGTTTCAGGTCATAGTTTGGAAGAGAATTCCTTAATCGGTGAGAATATCATCGACGTGTAACCTGTCACCATTGATTTAGCACCCTATTTACTTAGCACACTATAAGAGACTCTCAATTTGAATAATTTTGAAGAATATTGCTAATCCATTGCTCCGTTTGTTCCAAAAATGTGTTTGCTCAACAATGTAAATAACGCAATGAATGTTGAACTGTCAAAATTAAATTCATTGCTACTGATAGGGTGTTACCTTGCAGTACATGATTCTGAACACATCTACGTTGAGATTATACATAGGTTATTAAAAAAATGGCTGTTCTATACAGTTTGACTGCGTAGATATAGAACTTTCTATAAAACAGCCGATTTTTTACTTGATTAATCGACGAAAAATTTCTACATTAGAACTCTAGAATAATAAAAAAGTACATGATGCAGGAGAGCAATGGTGGCCCAGTAGTATCGGCCGCGAATTACAAGTTCTAGGTCGTAGGTTCGAACCCCGTCAGGCGCTTTACGTTGTGTAAATTATTTCATCACCACTGCTCTCAAAAACGGTGAAGGAAAACGTCGTGAGGAAACCTGCATGTCCTAGAATCAAAACTTCAAAGACATGTGACATCCACCAACCCGCACTGGGCCCGCGTGGTGGATTATGGCCCACTCCCTCTCACCAAGAGGAGGCCTGTGTCCCAGCAGTGGGAAAATTATAGGCTGATAATGCTACATGATGCAGGATATGCTAAATTCATAGTTACAGTATGCGCGTCGATCTGTCCCTGCCACCTTTTCCGCGTTCAATATATCTTACCTGCTAAAAATGTTTATCAGACTGCTTTAGTTTATACGATTAGCTTCAACCTACGAGTAACAAGTTTTTGTTTCGCTGACGACACCTCAGAAAAACCCAAGGATGAGATTCATTGTTCAAATATAATTTGTTCACACAAAAAACTATCATACCTCTATTCAAAGGTGATTGAATAATAATAATACCTATGTATAATCTATTGTTAGATTCACTAGAACGAGGAATCTTGGATTGAAGTCAGTTTGTTGAAATAACTTAAAGAAATGACGGCATTGTTTTGCTCTGAATGTTATTGTTAGTCTAAGTTTATACCTACATAATATACCTACTCTCCAGCTTTATTACATTACATTAGAATTCTTCTAAATAATAAGTCATACAACTAACTATTCTCTCTAGGAACTAAATTAAATGACAAACTAATATTATTTTTTATGTTATAAACCAGTGCTTGACCGCGATCCCGCCTGATGGTAAGCAGTGATGCAAGCGTTGATGGTGAAGCGCACTAGTTTATTATGAGCCTATTCACTCCTATTGCCTTGAAGACACTTAAATTGTAATCAGACGGGAAGACCGCCGCAGGCAAACTGTTCCAGTCCTTCGATGTACGCTGTATAAAAGACTAGGCGAAACGCTTCGTCTGGATCGTAGCAGTGTCAACAACATAAGGGTGGATACTCGCCGTACGAAGGGTCGTCTGATGATGGAACGGTGATGGAAAGTCATGTAATTCCGTAATTCCTGCGCACACTCTCCAAAATACATCCTATAGAATACCGAAAGGCCGCAGGCAAATTGTACTAGTCCTTCGATATACGCGGTATAAAAGATGAGGCGAAACGCCGTATGACGGGTCATCCGATGATGGAACCACGGAATAGATAAATCTATGAATATGATGAATAGATATTACTACTATTCCGTGGATGGAACGGTGATGGCGGAAATTTAAGTCATGTAATTCTCGCGCACACTCTCCAAAATGCATCCTATATAATTCCCAAATACCTATAGGCTTTGGAGATTGGTCTTAACCAAATCTGGATCACCAATTAGTCTTTTCGCACTGATATAATAATATAATACAGATAAATAAGAATACAAAAGAGCAGTTACCCTGACTTCTTGAAATAAAAAAACAAATAAAAAAGTGTGTGCAAAGCGTGCAATGTTTTTTAAATATTGGTCCATGAAGATTGAAACAGAATTCGTAAGTAATGAGCATCTTTTTTTAAAGCCATGAAATCGAGACAATTTAACTTTTAACGGTACATTTACCTTAACAGCAATTAGACAAATTGATGTTATTAAAACATGACACTGTGCATGATTCTCAATTTTAAATTACGGAGTATCAGAGTATCCTAAATTCTTCCGCATAACTGAATCAATATTAATTGGAACTTCAGCGGGCGTCTGACCGGCTCCTTTAATCAATTGCTCCACAAATTACCGACTGGTTGCTACTGAGTCACGAGTAGGTTGCTTGGTAACCTGTTGCACGAGGTTGTGTAATCGATTATAATGATTAGTCTACCTATTATGTAAATTATGCTGTGCGATGCCTGGGTGTACGTTATGTACGGACGCCCTCTAGTCCTGTGCCTTTATAAGTTTACGTCAGCCAATTAGAACTATCAAGTGGTTTTGTATGGCCCTACAGGCTGTTTCGGGTCTGGCTGTATGTGAGTTAAATGTTGGTAAATGCACCCAAGATACAGCAGTGCGATTCTGTAACCATTTTACCGTGAAAACTTAGGTGAAATCAGCGTGGAGTGAACTGTCATTCCAACTAATACTCTAAGGACACTTCACCTTACTATTCACGTTGAGATTTTTACAGAATCGATCGGCAGGAGTAATTCCTAGCGTGAGGCAAATTTTGATAGATTATGATACCTCTCAAGCCCGGTTATGCCCACGTTTTGGCAGTTTAAAAAAAGTGTAAAATAAATTGTTTTTTTTTTTGTAAAAAAGTTTTTATTTTACAATTTTTAGTCGCGAAAACTACTTGTATTCTGCTTCACCCGTCCAAATAGAACCTGAACGCCAAATTGTTGAGAAAAGGCTAGCAAGCAAACGAAGCAAATTCGTTTACTTGAATTTTACCCGTAATTTTGGTAAAAAACCAAACTACTGAACCGATTTTGATAAAATTTCTATGGAACCAAACTGAAAGTATATCCTTTCACGTAACAAAAAATCATTGAAATCGGTTGACGAGATATTGAGTTATTCGGCCATTTGTCGCGCACATACTTAATGCAAATTTAACATTTATACGGTTTTCTTATGGATGCCATTGTCCAATCAAGACCAAATTAAAATGGGACCAAATGGGAAGCACTAGCTTTCGAATAAAAAAAGAATTATCAAAATCCGTTCAGCCAGGCGAGAGTTATGAGGTAACAAACATAAAAAAAAAACAGTCGAATTGATAACCTCCTCCTTTTTTTTGAAGTCGGTTAAAAACAATATAAAATATTGTTATCAAAATACTAGAGTTAGTTTAGACAACAGTGGCCTAATCGATGAGAGTGGAGCAACCTTCTAGTCCCACTATTGTTTAGCCAGTTAAGTTGTAACAAAATGTTGCATAAACATTAAATTAGTTAATAAATATTTACTCGTCTAATACATGTAGATTATTTAGGTGAGATTCAAATAAATGTACCTACAGATAAATAGAGACGACTTTCTAATTTTATTGATAATCCTTACAAAATAATTATAGGCATTGAACTAAAATACTAGATAAACTAAAAGAAAATTAAAATGAAACAATAGACTCATCGTAAAATAATTATTATTTATTTTGCAAGAAAGATTTGTGGCAGAAAAATAAAAAGAACAACAGTTTTGTGCATTTACAGCGGTTGGAGTTGCACTCGCTACTCGCTAGTACAATCATTTGTATCTGCTGTATAGAAAGCCGAATGCGAGTCTTTGCGGGCACATTCTCGCAGCTGCGAGTATTGGTAACGTCATCAACAATAACAAACTATTTCTTGTCAATGCTAAACTTATTTCATGAATACAGTTGATTTAAAACGTCATCTTTGTTCCTAGCTTGCATAAATTATTATCAGTAACAAACATAATAACATCGATTATGTTAAGGCTATCTGCTTCGGCTCGACCTACTTCTGGTACTACCCTAACACTGTCTCCTATTTTTCACTGGAAATTTTGTGTTGGATGGTTTCAATTTTTTTTCAACTTGCCTCTGTTGCTCGATTGGACAGAAAGATAGGGGGAGTAGACAGGAGTGAGCCATCTACATCTGCCTGGAATAGGCACGCAAAATTTATAAAAAAATCTTAAAGAGCTATCTACAAATAAAATTACTAATTAAAATTTCACAGTTAGAATGATTTAAATTGTACATACATTAATAATCATTAATATTGAAGAATATCAAAGAAAAAATATTATAAATAAAGGCATATCAAGTTCATATGTTCAAAATAATATTAATTACCTATATTTATCATACACATTGCTGATTAATAAGTTTTGTCTATTAAAAATCATTAATCGAATAACATCTTGCTACCAGGAAGGCTATGTACATATACATATATAGTAGGACCCACACAAATAACACTTCTCATTAACGCTGTGCTACAGGACTCGATCTGTAATCAATTGTATTGTTTTCTGACAGGTCGTTTTCTAGTTTTTGTCATCGTTTCAATTGGGTTTTTCGAATTCCAGAATATACGATGTCGGAAATGTAAGCACTTTTAGGGGACTTAAAATTTGGTTCGCAACTGTCTGTGGTCTCCACAACACATATCGCTCTAATGCAACGTTTTTGTGCCCTGAATATATATTCCCTTGAGCCGATTGACCCAGAAATTTAAGTATATGTCTAGTCTAAGGAAGCATGCGAGGTACCTGCTGTCTTAATAAGCTGTAACTAGTATGATTACCCATGTGGCGTAAACCAGCGCCGAATGTGATCGTCTGTTTCTATTGTTTGCAGTGGGCGGCGTGAGCGAGCGAGACGCGTACGGCTACGGGTACGGCGGCGGCGGCGGCGGCGCGCACCACTTCGCCGCCCCGGCGCCGCCGCCCCTCCCTCACGACGAGCTGCCCTACTCGGTGTTTGACTTCGGCGACTACCAGCGGCATCACCACCACAACAAGCTCAAGCCCAAGAAGAGGCCGCGCACCGACGCGCCCCCCACGCCCGGGGTCAAGCGCAAGAGCCGCGAGGGCTCCACCACGTACCTTTGGGAGTTCCTGCTGAAGCTGCTGCAGGACCGCGAGTATTGCCCGCGCTTCATCAAGTGGACCAACCGCGAGAAGGGCGTGTTCAAGCTGGTGGACTCCAAGGCGGTGTCGCGACTGTGGGGGCTGCACAAGAACAAGCCCGACATGAACTACGAGACTATGGGGCGCGCGCTGCGCTACTACTACCAGCGCGGCATCCTCGCCAAGGTGGACGGCCAACGCCTCGTGTACCAGTTTGTAGACGTGCCCAAGGACATCGTCGAGATCGACTGCTCGCTGGCGTAGGCCGCACGAATCTCGAGTGTACCACGCGTGACGAGTGACGTGGTGTAGTGGTGATGACGTGTGACGCGGTGATGACGTGGTGACGCGACGTGGACGCAGTGCCGGACGGACACTATCTCTCATACGTAACACGGTGTAGAGGACGCGTATTCATTTCGCTCTTACATTACTAGTTTTTTCACTAATAGTTACAATTCGTCTATTTTTCAAATCATCATGCATTACGTTTTCAGATCGCTTCTATATAATGTTATTAATATAAATATTACTCTCAAATCGAACTAATATTAACTTATCATTGAATTTAATATTTATACAAAAATAGGAGAGACGAAATTGATTGCTCAAATGTTTATATAGGTACCTATTTTTAGGGTATTTCAGAAGAGGAACACTAAATTTGCTAGATGTTATATGGGGACGAGGGATTTTTGTATAATGTTGAAACGAATTTTTAAATGTTTGTAAATGAAATTTCTATATATTGCATGTTTAATGTCGATTATACACTTCCTCTGTCGACTACGAAATCAGAACTTCCTACCTCAGAACTACGCAAAAGTAAGAAATGATTCATATGAATATACAATTTACATATTGTTCGAAACAGTTTACAATACACAATAAGAATATATATAGTATAAATAAGAGTTTATTATAAAGAAATATTTACGTAAAATGTTTATATAACAAAAATATCTAATAGTAATATCCTCAGATGAAATATATTCACTCCTTGGTGCTTTTATGGCCATCTCATATTTACACCTTGTTACAAACGAAGCAACCTCACTGCTGTTGATTTATGTATAACTATGTATATTATATGAACATTTAGTAATTGTCTATTATCTAGCTGTAATCTGTTTCTTGAGAGCGTGCTCCGACAGCGGTCCGACGCTAGCGCAGCGCTGGACCAGAGAGTGCTGGCCGGCTGTCACGCGTACCCCTCTGGGACCAGAGAGTGCTGGCCCGCTGTCACGCGGACCCCTCTGGGACCAGAGAGTGCTGGCCCGCTGTCACGCGGACCCCTCTGGGACCAGAGAGTGCTGGCCCGCTGTCACGCGGACCCCTCTCGGAAAACGCTCCTCTTATCACATAGTCTATTTCAATTGTTTTACATTTCTAAACCGAATTTGGATATGATATTAAATTGCAAAAATTCGTTTAACTAAAATGTTTTAACGTAATACTACTACGCATGTACTGATAAACCTACTGCCAACTTTCTGATAGAAACACTGACATAATGAATAGTTAAGGGATGATTTGTGTGCGTTAATTGTGTTAATTATAAATATATGTTTACTATAAGTGAGCTGTTTAAGTGGACATGTTCTAGTTTATTTCGTTTATTTAAAATTATATTAAGCATGTTGCAAGGGGGTTGCGCGCACCTGATCACGACTAGAACTACATATCAGACAGAGACAATTATTTACTGTGTATGACATATAAATCCTGTTTTCTCAGCATATCAGGCCGCTTGTATATAATTTCTTTAACTGAACAGCGTGCGACCTCCAATTTTTTGTTACCTGAATAAATATTATTAATAATTAATTACGATTTGTGGTCCAATGTTAATGAATCATAATACTTTTAACTAGATAGTTGTAAAAGAAAGATCGATTTATGTGTAGCCTAGTTCACTTCGACATATACACAGATATAATTGATATTTCATTCAATGCAAAGACAAAATGATCCTTCTATGTATACAATAAAGTTTGTTAATAATAGTAAATGTACGTGAGAGGGGGAATTGTTAGTTGGCGTCGAGTCAAATATAATAATTGTTGACCACACGTGCGCTCCGGTCACACTATGTTTTAAAACCTAGTTACACAATATTTTTATATTCGAAGTAATCGATGTCAGATTAGATGTTAGCGTGTAAGTATCCATGATAGTGTAATACGTCACGGAGGGCGCGTGTGGTCACGAACGGTAAGGGTAAGCGGAGCCTTAGAGGAGGAGCTAGGAGTCGAGTGGATGGCGAGACAATGGGTGCTATGATGAGGGACCGATGGCGGCAGCACGCTCGGGTACACTCGCCCACAATACAATAATATATTAGACCGGTCCGACCGATACACAGGTGTTAAACTAAATACTTATTAATAATCCAGTGCGTTAAGTGACTGTATATAGGTGAAAGATCTCAGTATCCAAACTTCTTCGAACAAAACCAGTGGCCGTTTCATGTGATTAAAATTAATATATTTTAAAAAACAAAATTGTGGAATTTTAATCGTATTTTTATATAGCTAGATGGAATTCTCAGTAATTTTCTGTTCGGCGCTGTCTACTTCTTATGCTTTTGTAAATATAACTATAGGGTTTAATTTATTTATTTTTGTCTGTCACGCGGGCGACGTTCACAAGCGTCGACGAAGGCGTTAAATTCTTTTCCTTTTTAGGGAATTTCGTTCTGTAGGTTACAAATTTTATTGTAAAAATATCTTTATTAATAAATTAGTAGGTAATGAA